>DWPF01000072.1:0-15094 GCA_018251575.1 Cecropterus bathyllus | reverse complement strand
CATTCCATCTTAGTCCTCAGGGGTAGCAACGCATCTGTGGCTAACCTTAGGTGAGACTTTGATCTTACCTAGAATTGTTTACTTAGATTGCTTAGATGTCTATGAGCGGCAGTAGCCGCTTACCATCAGTGGGCTGCATGCTCGTTTGCTACTTCCATACTAAAAAAAAACTAGGAATCTTATATAGCCGCGATCATTGACCCAGGTCATATAATATCTAATTCATTATTCAGAATTCTGAAATTTACCAGCCTGTGATTTGAATATAAAACGCAACACAATATACATTTTTCAAGTGGATTCAGCTTCACACGCGATATGCAAGTCGTGTTTATACTTACTCAACCCAGGGAGTTTACAGTTGCAAAGACAGGTTTGCTTTGGTACTATCAAAGCGGCGCTCTAAGCTGTATGTCAGTGTATGCGATAAATCAGGCATCCGGAAGCCAGGTCAAGCCAATTACTTTCTGAAACCAAGCATCCAAATTAATTAACCCGCCATTAGACCATGATAAGTGGCTATCGATCCGTTTACGATAGCACTTAATGTGGTATCGTTTACTTATTCCTGGGCGTATTAATTTATAAATAAAAGAAACACCGCCGTGGCTTGATTGCATTCTCGTAGATAGTTTATATTTATTACACATATACCTTAATATTTTTAGGTAATATCCCATGTTATTACGTAAATCACTCATGAATATCGGTTCAAAAATTTCTTAATCTTAGAAAGTATAAGCGAGCATGAGATTACCTGACAATTTTAAAACAGCGTTGTGATACTGTACAAATAAAAAAAAAACACTAATTTGCCACTGTGAACATATATTTCTCACATTTGTTATGTTTAAATTAAGCTCTCAAGCTGCTTAACGTATGTACATATTTGTCCTCTTTATCACCCTAATTAATAATAAACATTTCATCTGTAAAACGAGCATGCACTCGAAACGCGACGTAACAGCATCTCCATTTTCACAATCCCCACGAAGCGCTAGTACGCGGGTGATCTAACACGTCTAAACGCGGCGGGGCTAAATCTGTATGCTATTGGCGTGCCTCTTCCGGGCTTTGCTTTCTCGCCAAACGCATAAAACGTACGTAAACTGCCACTCGAGTTGTCAACGCGCCTCGCCTCATCTCCGAGATGAGATGAGTCCGAGCTGAACCAACACGCGTGAAATGCGCGAGCCGTTTACTTATCTCAAACAGTTTACCTAACCATTAGCCAAGGGCTAAAATAAATTTAATCTGTTAATCCCGAGCTTTCGCACTCACTCGGCTTTCTACAACTCATAAAGGAATTTGTTATTTTTTGGTTTATACGTCGTGTCTTAGATTTGACGCGGAATTTTATAGCTATTAACGTAAAGTATTTGAAGTAAAGCAATTTAAATATATTTTCCATTCCTACACCTTATAATCGTTATGTCATTAAAGAATTACCTCACACGAGTTAAATTGCATTCGTAACAACTTTAAAGCCGTCATAAACATGAGACGGAACATTTAATAAGCGCTTATGAAAACCATTTACATGAAATTGTGTTTTTTTTATACATACATTTACATTTTAAGTTAACTATAAGTAACTACAAAACGTTTCCTAACTCAGTTAAAAAATGAAGAAATAGTAAACATCTTTTATCGAGAAACTGCTCATCTTTTATTGGCGCACTAAATTAAAGTGTAGAGGATCTTTTGCAAATCCGTGATTACAGTGAGAGTTGGTAGACGGAAGCTCGTGAATCACAATGCGCTTGAATATTGCAAGGGATAAAGTGGGATAGGACGGGGAGAATTGTGGATAGTCGGAAGCGTGCAGTCGACACGATATTAAAATAAAATGCCGAAGAGCCCGCCGTAGTGCTTTTTGATATTATCTACCCATCGTCCGCTCTACCATTCATGAGAATAATGGCGCATGTATACATAAAATATCCCTTCTCACCTTAAATGTAACTTAAAGGATTGTAGCGGTCTATTGTGATGGATATGAAAAGGGCTCGTGTCGTCGATTCGAGGGCTTAAACCTGTTTGCTCATAGCCTTATAAAAATCCTCTCACCATTCAAATTGGTAATTTACATATACATTTATGCTTTCCTTTTTTGTTATTGCTTCTTGTACGTCATAGTTTCATTACGTACAATATTATGTAATTGTTGTTATAAACAAAATATTATTCACAGCATATCGTGTTGAAATTGTAAATACATCTTTCAGCGGCTTAGTGAAAATCATACGGTTTTGATTCGTCAATCTCTTTAAATAAATTCAAGGATAGCATTTTTGTTCCCGGATAATACTGGTACACATAACATGTAGTGTAATAAGCGTACATATCTCGCTGCCAAGGCAGCAGTAGTAGGCGGAATGTGAGCAGTTTACCCCCGCATTTCGACGGTTTGCCGCAAGCCAAGATATGTCGCAATCCCAACCAATTTGCCTCCCGCCGCCTTTGCTATTGCACGAATAAAGCGGAAAAATCTTGCTCTGTCAAGAAACGAATAAATTATATCGATTTGAATCTGAAGTAGCTAAGTTTCCAAGTTGTTTTGGCATGTTTGTAAACGTCGAATAAGTTGCTCATTCGCGGAAAGTTTAATCGTACTTTGTTGCTACTAAGTGGGAAAGTGTTCCGTAATCAAACACGTATTTAACAGTGTTTAACTAAGCTCAAGCTCCGTATAAATAGAGTAGTATTATACGCGTAGTAGACGAGACGAAACGTTGCGGTGTGGACTAATAGCTCTTCGCAAATTCAATTTGCCGTCGAATAGAATATAGCCTCTCGGTGAGCAGCGCGCAATCATTAAGTTACGCCTTCATCGCAGGCGACAAGACACTGAAATTAGTTTCAAATGTCTACAAGATATTACTCGTGGGGTTATTTTCATTTTGTTCCAAGTAATTCCCTGAGGTTTCATGATGTTCGAGTTCCGTGGTTCTTCCTATTTAATTTAGATGAATGCTGCAATTGCTACGTTAACGTTTCTCTGGCTAATACACCGGAATACTTACGAGTATTTATGTCTTGTGTATTGTTTCTTTTTTAATATGGAAGCTGCCGGCTACTGCCGCTCATCGACATCTGTAATCAACCCAGATAAGACTAGTCTTACCTGTGGTTGGTCAAAGATGCGTTACTACCCCTCAGGACGTTAATTAACTTGTTTCTTTTAATATTTATCTTTACAACGGTTCAAAATGTCTACAAGACCACAAATAACTAAATGATCATTATTTTATACTTTAGATAAGTCTTTTCCCATTATATGCTCATGTCTAATACGCTGCTCAGTTGTATTTGTTATTGCCGGCAATCTATTACCAATTGCCGAGCACACTCGAGTGTTTCCAAAAGAATTTGTACTAGTACCGTATAAAATTGGTTGCGGCAAACTGAACACGGGTTGATTGCTTTCGACAGCGACGCGTCCTTATTGTGTTGTCGCGGAGAACTGGCGAATAGCCCACAGACGCTCCGGCCGAAATGTTTTTATTCCCGGTTCCGGGCGATATTGCCGTTTACTTATGTCGGGCCCGATTTCTCTTATCTCGTGCGGAGCAAATGCTACCTTCTTCAACACTCCTACGTTTCACCGCTGTGTTAAGTCACTAAAGATAATAAAATTTCGAAGAAACTACATAAGTTATAAATGATGCAGTTTGGAATTTCATTGTAATAGCTAAAATTATATTGTTTGTATACCTATAAGTCTGCGGTCCCATAATATCAATTAAAACCTTTGAGTTAAACTAGTCTAAGTATGACTGTAGTCCTCAGACCACTACACAGTAGTTTATTTAAAGACTTCTGTAATGCAAAACGACTAAATGAGTAATAACCTTTTAGTCGTTTTGCTGATAAAACCCTACCTGGCAGAAAGTTCGTTCATCATTACGTTAATTCGTGAAATTACATACTAAACGGTAGTTCATTTAGTTCTCTCTTCGATTATTAAATTAACCTCATGAGTGCTTGTATCTACTTCAGCTTTACACCCTGAAATCCTAAATCCGTTTGCGAATTGCTTCACTTCAAAAAAAAAAGTGCTTTCAATAGCTTTATGCGATTTCCCCCATATAAACTCGTTGCGGCAAACTGAACACAGCCTGATTGGTTTCGACAGCGACCGGCCGAAATGTTTTATTCCCGGTTGCCGTATTCGATATATTATTGCCGTTTGTTTATGTCGGCTTCGATTCTCCCTATCTGGGTATGGAGAGAATACTGCCATCTGCAATGTTCTCCGTCTGCAAGCCAGTACTTTTTAAACGATTTCGTTCAAATAGTATAATAAATAATTTGTTAAAGTTTGAACACCAATTTTTTTTGCATACATTTGTATTAACTAGTTGCCCGTCACAGTTTTCGAATTCGTTTTTTAATTCAACTCAAATAAAAATAAACTTAATGTTCACATTAACAGTCTACAATTTAAGTTAATAATATTTTATTTTTGATAAGATGATTTGACATTCTATTATTTAAACATGATATGAATAACAATATTTTCTTTTTATTCACTCACATTATTTTTATAAAATGTAATACATCATGAGAGAGTTCAAATATGGACACAGCATATATTTGAACAGATTTTATCATATGGTAAGCTTATGTAAGTCATTCTCGTTTTCAACACAGCTTACATAGTGTTTGTGAAAATACAATATTGACATGCCTTGTGTTATATTGAACTAGGCTTAGCTGAAACTAATTTATGTTGGTACACTACATACGCCTGTATCTTACTAATAAAATGTTTGATTGGGATCAATTAGTATTTGATTCTCCCTTTTAATACTCTGAAATTAGATCGTAGTAATCATAGTAGTTGTTAATATTATTGGAATATAATAACTGTTATGCATCTGATGATATATTGTATTTATTAAACGAGAACATTATATGTTTAGCTGTGCATAATCTTTGTATCATTATATATACCGCTGATATAATATATGTCTATATTTATACCTATGCCATCTTTAGAGATGCGCTAGAACTATAAACGGTACATGTTCTGAAATGAGTGTCAAATATTTACGTTATTATGCAAATTAAGTTGAAACACGAACAACATTTGTGTAGACCAGAAAAGCACACAATAACTTCATGCGTTGAATCTAGCGGAATGCAAACCGACAGTATGCATGCAGTGTGTAAACATTGCGAAACCGTGTGTAGCCATAAAGTGTGATGTTCACAATAGTAGTTAATAGGCAAACAGTAGCTGCTAGCGACACACGTATTACGTGAGTAACAGCAACAATGTACCTACTGCCGTCGTAGCATGCAGAATCGTGAGGTTGCCGCTAATGCAATGTTTATAAATACAGATTACACTGTGCTAACATAACATTACACTCATTCCCCGATAGTGATCACCGACTTAGATTAGGAGCTGTAATAAAACACGTTGTATTCTTTATTTTCTTTTACGTTGGTTTTATTACTACAGCGTTTTACTACATTGCCAATCAGTAAAATACCCAATGTATCCAATTTTATATCACCTTTAAAGATACGATTACGATTTTTTTTTATTGGAGTCTGCATTCTGCCTTGCATTCAATAATAACAAGTCGAGTAAATTCGAGCAATGCATTCACGATGATAAAATAGAAACGGGGCAATAATGTTAATTCGATCTCGGTTCCATTAGTTGGGCCTGTCGATGTGTAATATTAATCCGAGAGCGGTCTATCGCGAAACTCCATTTACTGGCTAGAATGTACCTAGTTAATGTAATGTGTTCGTTCCGTTGTCAGTGGCCGACGTGAACGTTCAAACTGATTTATCCGCTGACAGCGCAATATGATCAATGCGCTATTCAAACATATTCGCTATTGTCAGTCGGGATACAAAGATAATATTGATGGTATGAATCTTTCAGTGGTCTATCGTGAATTAGCCAAACATCGGGCATTCGAATTATTTATCTAACACATTTGTGTTATTAACAGCACGACGTGTTAATAACGACACGAATTATTATATTTGCTACAAGGCAAATGCATCAATTACTGTATTCCAGGAAAAGTATTTTGTGGTAAATTTCGTTATTTTATTACAATCGTAGAGAACTTAGCAAAGTCAAATTTGTCTGCTACTTGTACTTCATGTTACCTTTATTAACCCCTCGCATCCATATCGTATGAGACTTAAAAGTCGACACAAAAGAAGTATACAAACACAGCGTATTAATGCGCTTAATTAAACCCATACGACGCGCATTAATTACAATACACGTTAATGCATTCAGTAATTAGAACGGGGTCCCGGTATCGCAGACAAGTTCCAACGAGAGAGTAACGTGCCGCGACATAAATAAATTATGCAACGCGCCACTTAGCGACACCGCATCCTGCCACCTTGCCGCCACCGAGGCCGAGTCCCCCCCATGCACTTGACTTCATAATGACGCGGTAATCTGATCAACAAATAATTGACTGCTGACAATCACCGACGTACGACGGGAGTACGTCGGCACGAGAGCCTATAATTATGCGCTTCTATATCTGCCGGTCCGTCGTATTTCTGATTTTGGGATCGATCTATGCAATCGTGGCGATTCTTATTACGTCAATATTGGTACAGTTGTCTGGATATATCTTATTAGATTGTCAGAGATGTTAAGGTATTTTCACAGTCAATAATATTCACTTAAGCCGGAATGCACCCAAAGACGTAGACGTGTTGGGAATTTCAGGATTCAGTAGGGGTATAAAAATTATCGAGTACTGTGTAGTATTTTGGCACATTAAAAACGAATATTCATACTCATTTTTGTATAGTTGCTCATCCCATCAAAAAGATTTATGTTTTATGCAACTTTGATACAATCTATACTCGTATGCCACTGGTAATAATGAAATGTTTATAATATGAAGCTTGTAAATCGTGCCATGATTAATACCTCCTGTCTTACGCTTATCTATGGTTAAAAATAGTGATTTATTGTCTCGTATATAGCGCCGTATATCTTCTATATGAGCCCACGTCGAAATTACATACTGTACGTGCATATTTGCTCATAAATTTTAATGATTTTTGCGTGATGCGAACAAAGTGAGCGAAACAATGAATACACGATCAGTCTTATATACATTTCCTTATGCCACTTCCAACGTCGTGATTATGTCTGAAGGATTCGTATTACGTCGTTAAAATTTGTTAACGCTAAGCATTGTATGTTAAACGGTCTGGTATCTGTCACAAAAACACATTTACAATTTAAGAACTTATTTGGTAGTGTAATTCCTTAACAATCCCTTCCCAAAAATAGAATTAAATTTTTTGTTGTGATTTCAATAGACTAATAACTTATGCGTGCGTAATTGCAGAGTTTTCAGGGTTTTTAGAATAAATTATACACGTCGAAATTACTGAATCGAATATTTAAAATATGGAGGTGTCTAGTGTACAAATACGAAAAATAAAAAGACCCAACTCAACATTACATTTGCCAACGACGCGTGCATAAGTCATGAAATATGACTCGTTCCCAATTGAATATTTATAAGCAATATGAAAATAAGCCAATAAAATAAAAACGAAAAGGCAAACGACACCCAACGAGTTAAATCAGTCAAGACAGTCTATCTATTCATGAAAAATGTAATTGAATGATTTATCGCGTCGGTCACGTTCCGCCGCCATATGGAGTTCTCATGAATAAGTAATAATGTTCGGCCGCGGTCGTTGTTTCAATTAGCGGTTGTGTCGTCGGTCGCCGGTCGAGTCGAGTGCCCTCCCACCGCCCGCCGGCCGAACTCCCGGCACTCCCGGACTGTCATAAAGATACAGATTAAATGGCACTCCCGACTTGTACACCCACTGAATCCGCACTTTACATCAACTAAACTGGGACATTTAGTCTTTGCCTTTATAAACTCTGCTAGCTTCGTTATACATTTTTATGGTTTGTTGAATCTAAATTATTTAAGGCCGAACACACTTTACGTCTATAGACCCTATGTTATTTATTCACGTTTTTAACGCTTATAAAAAGCCAGAATAAACTCTGACAGGTTATATTTTGTACAGTAAAACCTTTAAATTATTTTCACTTTACATTAAAAAAACATTGCAGTAAAAAGGAACATGTACATTTCGCAAAAAAGCAAGCTTAAGTTAATCTCTCAATAATACGAGAAAGTAATTACGTGGTTAACACGACTCGCTACATCCCCGTTGAACACGATCCGTCGTGGATTAGTGGGATCTCGCTCGCCTACGCAACACGGATTAAATTGATATGTGTGACTCCGCTTGACTCGTTTATCTATGTAAAGGGTCGGAAAGCAATCCCTTTTATTAGAATCGGGGACGTAATCGTGCGCGTATGTCTTATTGTTGTCTTTTATGTGGGGTTGAGTGTATTCAACTTTTATTATGTCTTAGCGACTACTTAAGACGCCATTAACAATGCTCAGCTTTACGACCTTACAACCTCCCCTATACACATATTATGTTTGCGTAGAATGCGGGTTGCTTACAACGGATATTGAAATATCCATAGGTAGGTAAATCCGTTACATACTTTTCCAATGTTTACGTTGTTAATTACGTTTATGTGCGCAAACGAAGTGTTTATTCAAAACACTTTCCACCTGAATAGATCTTACATAAAACACGTGCACGTAGGTATATTTAAATGCGTACCTGCTTAAACTCCGTTTTATTAAATAAAATTTATTCAAATAAAAGTCATAATAAGACCATAAAATTCCGTTATGAAAACAATCAACATTCCCTTTCATCTAAGTCACTCGAGCTCTTTTATTTCCCCATAAAAGTTCAATGGGTAAGAACGGTCGGAGAGTTATCCATTTACCAACAAGTTACCTTCCGTTTTATTCTCTTTTATCCGTCTCGTCGAACTCTCGTCGCTTGCCATACTCACTTACCCGACCTGTGCGTCTTTCGAACCCCAACGTAAAATAGACGGGAAATGTGATAAATGGGAGAGTCGTTTTATTGTCGGAACCCGGCCACGTTACGTTGTGGGCTGCCTCGTCTCGTCTCCATAGCGCCATACCAGCGCCAACCTGTATTATCAAGTTTTCTTTTATCGTAGTTACCGCTCAATTTTGCGAACTTACATAAAAGCTTTCCCGCTCCCCTCGGCAAATCAAATTAGAAGTAGCCGCTTCTCCCCAAAGTATTTTTTTACTCATTTTTTGTTTTCATTATTACGGTTGTTTTAGGTTTCTCTGCGAAAACATTTTATGTGTCCTGTCTCAGTGGATTCGTATGAACTTTATTTTTGCAGGCCAGCAAAGGGAATCGTAAACATTTTGAGCGGCATTGTTTTTCCGGTCGTTGCTTCCGATCTTTTAGTATTGTACGCGTTCTGTTTCTAATGAAACAGTTATTGTCGTCAAATGAATAATGTGAGTTATCCGTGTGCAGGGTATTACGCTGCTTCAAGACGCTGGTACGTCGGATGACAGTGGGAGAGCCTCGGAGCGGCTCACGGGCAGCTCGGTGGCGCCACGGGACCCCGACTCCTCGCGTGATCGTCTTAGTGACGTACGTATAACAAATGATAATAATCTTCTTCTAGTTTGTATACTTCAAATATAACATTTCATTATCAATGTCAGACGAAATTCAATTGTAATCGGACTTATATCCTTCGGGTATACATTAAAAATAAATGCCGTCGTAATTTTACGATGAGTCTATTCTATAAATCAATGATTAAAATAACGATTAAGTAAAAATACTTATCGTAAAATATGGATATTAAAAAAATTGAAGTCTTCTTTCCGTATTGAAACCGTCTTACAGTGTCTTGAATCAGTGTCGAAAAGCATGTATAAAAAAAATCGGTCAATGTTGTGATTGTGTCTCTTTTCTTAGTTTATTTATATTTTTTGTTACGTTTCTATTTATTATTTCGTTGCAAATGTCCCATATCTCCCTCTTCACAAACAAATACGAAAAAGCTCTTCATGTAAGAATCGATGTTATCAAAACATAATAGGTAATTATTAGGAATGACGAGTATCATTAGGACCTCCATCAACAGTTTAATTGAAGAACACCTAGCAAAAAAATTAAGAAATATCACATTAGTTTACATAGCCAGTTCATAGTTAAAAGTACACATTATATAAAACTACACGTGCTGAGTTCGTGTTAAGATAAAATCGGATAAATACGATTCAGAACGATTAGATTGATAGATTCTGCATTGAGCTTGTAGTGTTAGCGAGACGAAGTTATTTTATCGTTAAAGAATACACCGGACTTCGTAACATTGTCTACTAGTCGCATATACATTCGTGTTCGATAGATGTAAAATGGTTTACAATAAAATCACTTACAACGTGACATCGCCCTAAGGGAGATATGGTAGTGATTTTACGAAACCTAAGTCACACCAGCCCACTCATAAGTTCGCTTTCTCTTCCTGCCTACAGGCCAGTAGCCGCTGTAGTTCCGGAAAAGGCTATATCGTAAGTATTATCAGTATATTCCTCGTTACTTTTAGAATATGCCCTATTTAACCTCATGGTTTCCTTATGTGGTTGATCTTTTTAACTTAGATGCATGATTTTCGTTCTTCCGCTTTCGTTTTCTTCTGCTATTAGCTGTAGCTTTATTCTTATTGTGTTTTGATGGTGTGCAATTTTTATAGGCATTGTATATTTAAAAAAAAGTTAAAAGACATGTATGGAAAGATATACTTAGCCTTTCGACGACACTAAACAATCCCTATTACGAAGTTGTTTCGATTGTGAAGAAAAATCTGTTTAAAGACTCGTTATTATTTAGTTAATTAGTCGTAATAACGTAGATATATTTTATATTATACGAGTATACATTTTCATTGAACATTGAAAACGTTTATATCATTTAACTTCAAACTTTATTTCACATACTTTGCACGTACATTATAAAGATATCAACAGTTATTTCGCGCAATAACAGTTTATCGTAGGCTACTACAAAAGTTATTTAAACGTGAAAGCTATAATTTTCGATTACTCGGTGCAAATTTACCCCGATCACGCAACACACATAGTCCCTGTTCGATATTCGGCGCGTATCGCACCTAAATCACGAGATTTGTCGAGGCGGTGCCGCTCCGTACTACATAACATTACCTGTGCCCGCCCTGAATACTTCATGCTCTGTATTTATTTGAAATTGTAATACCAATCTCCGCCTGATCCCTTGTTGTTTCCCCCCCGGCGCGAACTTACCTCGTAAATTTTGTACGGATTATTTGTCAATATGCCACGGTGATAGCCTTTTTCCCTTCATTGGACCCTTTAAGATTCTCCAGATTTGTACAGTTATTTAGTGAATAAAGGCAGCCTCGTTTTATCAAAGTTTTCGCGCAACTGTTTACATCTATTGTGTACCTACTAGAGACTTTATACTCTTACCCTACTGTGTAGATTAAATACGTTTTTGGTAAATATTTGTTCTTGATCTTTTTAATACTAACTCTACGTACATACATATATTAATCATTTTCTATGACCGATTACAGTTATGTAAATTCATTAATATGGTAATAACAATTCTATCGTATCTCGATCATTATTTTGTCGCTTTCAATACACGTCTGTTTTGCCGACGGTAGACAAGGTGTAATTAGTGAAGATCTATCAATCAAGGGCGTTTAATTAATTTACTAGTTAATTAACTGCACGCATTGTAAGCCCATGTTCTTTTAATGTAAGTTATGCATGGAATTTGTTTCTCATTGGACCTCTGTTGATACTGATATATATTTTTTCTTCTTTTGCAGTGTGATAGTGAAGGCGACGACGACAAGGCAAGTGCTCATTTATTTACCCTTTTGAAATACGATTTAAACTTTGTGACGCAGTGAAATTTACGAAATGAGAAAATTAATTTAGGTCTCCGTCGAGTCCGCGAAAGTTGGAAAAGTTGTGGAAGATTATGAAGTAAATATCCGTGTAATGTGACGAAGTTGCTCAATCTCGGTTTATTACAAGATTAATTTCTCTAGGCCAATTTATTTTTATAGGTTAATTCGTAAGCGCAAATGTTCTTAATTATTTCGTTCGGTTAAAATCACTCACGCTAACGTACCTATAAGGTGCCACCCGCGTGCGATTTTGTACCTTCCTGTCGTCTGATTGAGCATGAAGCTCCTTTCTTAAACTTTGAAGCTGTTTCCAGGTGTACAAGTTATAGGTGCGAACTGACAAACAAAAACATTAAACACTACTTTCTATTCGGTTAGAAATGGGTACATATTTTGAAAAAGTACTTGCAGTTTATTTGTGGAGCTTAATCCGCAAATGCACGTTTTATTTGTCACCGGTTTAAATAGCGCGTTTCGTGTATAAATTAGTTGGAAAGGTCAGAGTCATCAAGTAAGCGAGTAGTCGAGGGGTAATAGCCGAGTTTCGCTTTGTGCGGACGGTGCCCGCTGTAGGGGCTTAACTAACTCGTCAACAGGTTGTGAAATGCGAGTCAAAAGCTGCTAGAGTCGAGCTGTGGAGCGCTTTCCGCGCGTCGACGTGCCAAAGGGCGCTGATTACGTTCCGCCGCTCTGTTTCGTAATTACAAGATTGGAGCAGACGCGAAGTGCCCGTAATTAAATACATTATGCTATGCGTCAAGTGCCTACGTCAACTCCGCTCAAACGCTGAAATCACGGCTCCATATCTATCTATTAGCGTTTAGGCAGTTAATTCATTAGTAAGCGTTTCATTTATCCTGTTCCCTTAAATATGTTCAGTACAACATCATCTGTGTTGCTAACAGTTAGTCAATACACGATATATGCTATATTCGAATAACTGTTAAACCGTTTTATATACGAGTACTTAAGCAAAAAATACGAAATATCTTTGACCATTAAACACAATTTTCCACCTATTTCTATATAAAGTTTACCGCCTTATTTGTTTTTGTATATATCTAACCGTCAGAATCAGTTAAATCGTTTACAAGATTTTTTTTTTCTTTCAATATTGTTTCACTAAATCTACGCTTTTTATCTTTATTGAAACCAAAAACAAATCGTCGAAGAAGTTACCGACCAATATTAAGGCAGTTATTCACTCTCAGACTCCACGGTCCCTCTTAATCTAATTACTTTTGCGCGCTTCACCGGCATACCGCTTTCCTTGTACAAACTCACCCTATTTCTTACACAAAGTTCCGATTGTGGAGTCTCTAACAAGACAATGTTTGTTCGATCCCTCAGATATTATATCTTTAATATTTGATCAGCGTGGCTTTTGTTGTCTAAAAACCGATACCTTTGTTTATAATTGTTTGTAAGTGTTCGCAGTTCGCTTGATCCACTCCCCTATTAATTTGTTATTATATTAGTCTGCCTCGCAATCTCGTCGACCCGCTTGTATAAACCCTATCGATACCTTAGACAAAGTTTCTATGCAAACTCTGTTTGCTTAAATATCGAACTTGCCTTAGATTTATACTTCTACGTATTTGATCATATCATGGCTTCAGTTGTTGGCCTAGAACGGATTCGGGTAACTTAAACTTCAGCGAGTTACTTTTATATTCCGACGATATACAACTTTATGATTTGATTTTATTAAGCTTTTACTCCTCATAACATAATGCCATAACGCGGTTCTTAATTGCACAAGACATGAAAAGCCACCAAGAAACTCAAATTGGGATTTTAACAGATGTTTTGTAAGATCGTCACAAAACTTTATAACAGAATTCGAAGGTTTAAACAAAGATTTGATTAAGTGGAAATGTTTTGATATTGTTTGAATTCTTGAACTAAGTAATTGAAAGGAATTTAACGGACTGAACCAAATCTTTCGTTTATTTTTAATTTCTTCGGAATCGTGAATACTAATTGCGAACTCTTGATGAATAACATGTCTAAATCAATGTTGTAATGTACCATTTATACTAGAACAATGGCACTATTGTTAATTATTTTAAATCAGTTCGAACTTTGAAACTTAAACAAGATTGCTAATTTAATTACTTCGACTTGCTTCACCTCACCAACTTCGCCAACACACTTCTAACACAAACTTCTCCGAAACGTGCACTAATTTAACAGATAACGAACAAGACAGAGAAAACATGACGCTCATCCTGAAAGCGAAGCGATCGTTTTATCTATTTGACTTTTAAATTTATTTTGAATCTCTTATAGTATACGTTCTACGATTTATGACTAACAAAAGACTATAACTAATATAGCGTGCCTAACGAGATTCAATATTTGAACCATGACTTCACGCTCGGGGTCAGTGCAAGAGTAGAACATCCGTTCGGTACACGAAACATAATCGAATTGAAAGTTGAGTGGCACAATAATGCCGGTAAATGGATATCTGAGGAGGAAATCAGTTTGTGCTCCGCTGTTGTGCCGTGTCGATTAATTAAATTATCCCAAGAGAGGTTCACAGCGTTGGCGCTTGCAGGGCGAATAGGTCGTGGTAACACGTACACTTCCATTAGAGAGGCTGCGTTGGTGTGGACTTAGGGATTCCACTCACTGTATCGGATTAGGTCAGCGCCGTAAATGTACCTACGTGGAATCAAATGGGACGTCCGGACCGCTTTCGCAACGGCGTGGTTTTTGCTATCCATATTACTATAATGTCTCGTTTGAATTTCAACTTCTATTACTTAAACATTGTTCAAGGACCTTATAAGAGCTTATGTTGTGAACTTAACCGAAGTAATTATTCAAACAATTTAGCTAAAATGTTTTTCAATACTTTAGTAATTCGACACCCAGAATCCTAATATAAATATAAGTTTTGAGTAATTCTTTTATTACAAACATTTACTATTTGTCTAATATATTTTATAAATATACCGTATATCGGCATATTAATAACCAAACAAAGCACCCATGTCTAATACCGATTGACGCAATCGTTACAATTATTTAATTATACAATAGAATATAATCGTTAAAATTATTTGAAGGTGGTAGAACCCTTTGTGGTTCGACTCCGGAGGCACCACTGCCACACCTATTTCTACCTCATAACAGCAGTGTTGTGCGCTGTTGTGTTCTGGCCTGAAGGGTGTGGTAAGGGCGACATACTTTTCCGAGGCATTCCATCTTAGTCCT
>DWPF01000071.1:0-15202 GCA_018251575.1 Cecropterus bathyllus | reverse complement strand
GACTTCACACACCTTTGAGTACTTGTTTAAAGAACTCTCAGGTGTGCAGGTTTCCTCACGATGTTTTCCTTCACCGTTTTTTTTGCACTTTGCGTCTTGCGATGTACGAATACGACAAATCGCACAATTTCTAAATTTTGATATAGTTTGCTTGTTATTATTTTCATAGTCAATTTTGTTAATTTATATCTAAAGAAGTTGTCAAACCATTGTTGTTCCTAATTATTTGGAAGACTACATAAATAGAAATATGGCAGCCTTGTCATAAGACAGCGAGGTCGCTGGCTGACGGATCCCTATTAAATTAATAAACGGAACAATAGAGCGGACAACAAGTGCTCTTTAATGATAATTTTAATTAATATCGCGTTTTTCCCACGGCTTCGTACGCAAAGACGATCTATCTTTAATGGTGAAGAATCACAGGAAAAATTGTGCACAAAATAACATTTTCGAAAAAGTTCGAATGCTACACTGTGGGATACCTTTTTGCCATCAAAATATTTGCTAGAAACCGGGTATAAATATGGTATATTTGAAGCAAAATAATTACACGGGGATCAGGGATCTGTAAAGATTAAAGAAGATCTGTAAAGATCTGTAAAGATTAAAGTTATCTGAGATTCATACTGATGATGGCAGAAATATACATAAAATCCACTTCACATCTTATGTAGTAACTTACGCAATCTATTGTAATGCTGAATAATAGTAAACGTACAGTTTGATGATATGTTAAAGCTTTTATCTTAATATATACAGTAGCGCGCAAAAGTTTCGGGCCATCCTGATTTTTATAAAGATTGCACAGAAATATGAAGGTGAAAGGAATAAAAACGGTTAATTATAACAGATATTTACTGATGTTTGAAAAACCAAGTTAACTACGTCGATATCACTTTCAAAGAATTATTTGTTTAACATTATTTATAAATAACAGTGCAAAAGTATCGGGCCACCCAGTACTGGTACTGGTACTATGGATTCATAAACTGCTGAATAGATTTCAATCAAATGTACACACCGTGTGCAGTTTGATCCAACTTGAAAGATAAAAAAAAGCTTATATCTTATATAAAATAAAAAAAATTGCCCATTTTGATAATAAAAAAATTGTGATAATGGGCAGATGGACATCTGATATAATTTCGTTATTATAATACGAGATATAAAAATATTTAATGTATATAAATATGTTAGGGGTATTGTTTTATTAATGTTTTAAATCACTTTTAACATTCTTTATTTTTTGATATAAGTCTATTTATTTAATCTATTCTGATTTCTACGCTTGTTTCAATACCTTTAATAGTATCATTCCCAAAATTCTATAAGATTTGTCGTCGGTTATCAACATTATATTTTATAGCCATCTATATGCTGTAATAGCCACTTAAAACGGACCCTACTTTCATTTGAATGTACTTGAAATGAAAGCATTATATTGGTTTGGTGTAGGTATAAAGAAATATGGATCCATTGTTGAAACCCCTGCTGGCATATATGTAAATGGACAGCTCAATCGTTTTTTTTTTTACCACCAAGTTTGTGAATTGTTGTTCCTTAATTCCTCATATACCACATATTATCAAAGTATGTAATGAAGTATATTTTCCTATAATTCTATATACTATTTATCTTAAAGGTTACAATAGTGTGTAGGTAAAATAGTTTGAACTTACGTGGACCCATTCGAAAAAATCGCTTTCCAAAGCGTCAGTACGTAACTGCGGGTAAAAGATCGGAGTATCTGGAGGTAATGTTCAGAAGTACGTCACACGGATGTACAGGTTAAAGCAGAAAAGAAAAAAAGCCTTACCAATTCGTTGGAGCAGTTTGGGATCCATTCGTCCATTGCCCGGCGAATCAAAGTTTTAAAAGGGGTTGCTTCAGCTCGCTCGTTTTTCTTTCCTAATTCTACACTGTGTAGTAGCAAGTTAAATGATCACGTTGAAATAAACTACATAGTCTTGTTGATCCAGCTTGTTCGGAGCGACGGAAATACGAAATAGAGTTTACAAACAAAACTTTCATTACACATAGAATTGGAAAACAGAAGCTACCTGAATTAGATTCGGACATGCATTAGAGTTAAAAATGTTTCAACGTAAATATTCATGACAAACGATTTGTCATCAAATTGTTGTGTTATAATAACGTGGTGCATTTTATATTTGTAACGATGTCTCCTATGAACATTGTTGATCGAGGTTTTAACTTTTTTCAGTCAATATTCAAACCTATTCTTTCGCGAGCGTCGCCATTAGTTATCATTGTTCTTTCGTTGTACAATCTGTACTGTTTCATCACGTATCTTGTGATAAATAAAAAAAATTCTGTACTCATACTAATAATTACAAACGACAACAGTAACGATCCAAATAGTACCTACTAGCTTTTTACAAATATTAAGTGAGCACAAGAGAATCGTCACAAAGACTACACGCTCGTACTGAAAGTAATTGCGGTGATTGAAATCTGTGCAGAACGACGCCGCGTCAATTGGAGTGCTGGGCTTGCTTCTTCAACTGTTGAAATCAATTTCTAACTCGCCGCCATTCCCTGCCGGCCCCGGCTGAATTAGATCGTATTAATGGCGGACTTAGCTATCGCAAGTTGGACCACTCGCTCGCCATTTTGTTAGTGTTGCAATTTGTTGGAGAGTACTACAGTCACTATTATGTATACTTATCCATATATTTATTTCATAAAAAAATTTCAATTCCACTTGCGTTTTACATATATTAAAATGTAATTTGTACCTATCTTGTCTTATTCGCTTTCTATAAAGATTTTATTTACATATAAATATTTTAATTTAGTATTCACAAAATAAGATGTCTAAATAATGTGAACTGTATACTCAAATGAAGTCATAAACATTGACTAGACAAACAATGTATAATTGCTGTATTTTACTTGAAAAACACATCTTCATATAATTCTGCATGTTAATCTAAATTCAGTGTATGCTTTGTGTGAATTAATCAAATTCTAAACTGAAATACATAGTGGAATCCAATTTCTAAACCCGACTCCATTCCCCGCCGATTGCTTCCAACTTAATGGTAGACTTTGCTATTGCAAGCTGGACCATTTGCTAACCGCCTTGTTAGACTATTGGTTTATTCAACATTTGATACTGTTTCCAGGCTTTGATCGGTACATTTAAGTTTGATCGATGCTCTATTAAATCAAGCTATAAGATACATTGAAAGTTATTCAAAGCTCATAAAAAGATAGGACTGACTACAATAGACGGCATTTTATAACATCCCCTAAGGTATAAATCTGTAAGAAAAAGACTTTACAATCCATTAAGCAATAAAGCAGTTACGCTTGACAAAATTTAACATTTTTTGTTCGTACAATAACGACATTTAAGATATTACGCGTACTTACTAAGTTACTACTACAGACAAGTTTCCATTGGATATGCTTGTATACGTCCACTTTCGATCGAATTTGCGGACTTTATCCTCTCGCAACCCTATATATGTGTTTACTTTAACGTCCGACTGTCCCGGCTTGCGAGATATGTGGGCTGCTCAATTTCATCTCAGTTTGGCGGCTATTTGAACAACATCAGCAATTTGTGTTCGAAACCGCACAGTGCTGTGTTTCTGCCACAATCCGCTGTGACAAGATATTGCACCCCATCGTTCACTGACAAACATCCACAACGAACTGTCAAGAGTTACCTACAAAGTTGTTTTAACCGACGCAAGACAAAACACAGCTCACACGATTGGAGATTTATGATAGGAAATAAAACAAAAATCTGTTGGTAGATAAAGTCGTAGTGAGGGTTTAAAGTAAAGCGAAAAGAAAGCTTGAAAGAAACAAAATGCGGCAATATTAGGATGAAACTAAAACAAAATGTGTAAGATTTAGAATATCTTACAAAGTTAATAAGTGAGACATGAATAAATATTTTAAAATGACACCTTGCGTTCCGTGTACGTTATTACATCATTAGAAAGTCGATTTCCACGGTTGTTCACAAATGAAAGTGTGAAGTCTTCATATAATTACTATTTTATAAACATTTTGATGTCTTTATCATAATAGATAACGTTCATTCTTACATAAAACCCACGAAAAATATGTCCAAATTGAATTAAGCTATTACTCTACTGGCAACAAGACAGCCAAGTAAAGTGTAGAGACAGCTGACAGTGCATTCGCTTTTTCAACTCCAGAATACCTAAATCATTTGGACATTGAAAATTTATGATGCCTTAAACAAGGGGTAAAGAAATTATAAAGAAATTGACTGTGGTATTTATATTTAAAATGTTAACAAACTTGAATTGAGTCTATTGAAATAAACAGAAATTGGCCAATTTTAGTTCTACGTGGAAAGCATCGATAAGATAAAATCTAGTAAGAAACTCCAGGAAAGTTGCCAGAATGCGATTAAGAAGTGTATTTGTCGTAGCCAAAATGTCTATGTCAATGGAACTCGAATTGGCTTCATAATCAGCGTTCTTTCCTTGTGAGCAATCAGGACATGCGAAGTCGATTTATTTTTACGATAGAGAAATATTGAAATGCAAATTTTTCACATTGCAAGTCGCAAACGAGCTCACATCGCGCCCGCTTGTTAACGAACACATAAGTATTGGTACTGTTTAGACTGTCAAACTAGTCACTCTTGTATATTTTGCGCTAATTTAAGTTCTTTCTTGGACGTATCTATTTACGATTTGTTGAAAATAATTAATAGTTATTGATTGGAAATGGCAGACTAAATGAGCTATAAACTGCATATTAGTGATCAGATATGGCTGGTTATTTGATTTTCATTATGATACATAATCCGTAAGTGTTTGTCCTCATTTGTCAAAATATTTTGGTATTTCGCCGTTTACTTAGCATCCGCACAATGTCGTATTTGTTTGTTAATTGATAGCAACACGACACTACAAATAAACATGTGCACAATAACAATCGAATATTTAGGGAATAACATATCCAACTCACCATGTAATTTTTTACTTAAATTAAGTTAATAAAAAAATAGGTAATAGGTAAAGAGCTGGATAAACAATGGACATGATAAAATAACTGTTTCATTAATTTAGCAACGTAATCTGTGCTATGTAACAATATGTAGTTCACCTTACTCCCTTGTATAAAACCTCTAATTAATCTTTTTGTAAAATCTCACAGGAGATCATAAGTTAAATATGGGATAAAGGGACTATTGTTGTATTGTAACTTGAGAGGGCAACACGGTTAATCCGTAGCCGCCCAAACAAATTAGGAACAACATTAATATATCCTCTGTATCCGGCAAGTTCCCCGCAATAAGCAGAATGTATTAGTGTTATTTATCTTAGCTGGAGCGCCAACAAAGTTTTAATTGCAAGCGCCGATACAATTTGCGTACAAATGAATTTATTCCCTGAATCCGTAGTGCATTCGTGCGCGGGGCGCGGTAGATGCGGCGCGGGGGGCGGCGCGGGCGCGGATTATTATCCGCGTGTGTAGAGCCGCTAATTGCGGGTAACGACGACCCGCCGCGCCGCCTCCCGCGCCCGCTGCAGCGCTCTCCGCACGCAATCAACGCTCGCTGTTCGATCATTCCAATTTACAATCCAACACTTCCAGGCATTACTCGTTTAATTCTACCTTTTTCACCACATTTACGACAATCAATCGAACACGATAACTAACTGGCATCCGACAGCCGTGTGTAATTCTCGCAACGTAGCACCTAACAAGCCGAATATAATAAAAATCAACAAAGTAACATTCGGTTCAGGCTAGCGGAACTGGCACAGCAGTCAGTATTCGGCCAAACAAAAGGGTGATAGCGGTACGTGCGTAAATCAAACGTCGCACAATAACAGAGCCTCCCGCGACCGCCCGACTCCTCTCCACCGTCCCTCCTGGTGGCGAACCGCCCGCTCCTATAACCGACGGTCGGATCTCATAAATCTGCCATACTGAGATGTGTTCGATGCCGGTCAAATATGTGACGGACCCACGCCATCGATATCTATGCTAGTGGGTTTTCAATACGGGCGTGTGTTGATTCTATTAAAACCAGATGCCCGCCGATCGTGGCTTATTGCTTCCTATTATCCAATATTGCCAACCTTTTATATAGTTTTTCTTTTATTGTACGAAAATATTACAATCTTGGAGATGCAAAATTGTTATTTATTACGTATTACACAGAACTAATATTAAGTTCAACGTTTCTTCCTTCGAAGCGTTCAATTGCGAATATACAGTGAATATATTAGTCGTGTGGGTTTCACGAACGGCACTGTAGGGGGATTACACTTCTCGTTCGAATGGTACGATACCATCGCACTTTGCTCCATTCGCTGCAATTAAAGCAGCACAATGACCATATAAATCTCTCCTGAATGCTGTGTTCATTGTATAGTCAACTATAGAATACAGACGTGTTGGTCGGCGGGTGTCTGGTCGTTTATATAGAATGCAAATTGCTTTCATACTGTAGGGAAAAACTATTAGCACTAACGCCTTCTGTGTAAGATTGAAAGACAGATTCTATATAAAATTAAATTAGTGGCTTCCATTGAAGAAAAGGATCCGAGTCGTTCCGACTAATCTCACCTATACGTCTTGAGCCGAAGAACAAACAAGCCGCGAGCTGAGATTACGCTTCAAATAAATCAATGTTACGACGCGTTAAAATATTTAAGCTCACGATTAATGCTGGGCGCGAATGCTCGACTTATCGAACCGAACCGCGCTTCGTCTCGGCGCAGCTGCTGGGTTTGCAATGATCGTCAGATTCCACGGCATATTAATCAGTACAATCCGAGATAAATTTTGGTAACAAATTACCAAGAACAATCCTGAATTAAATTTTCGTTGGCCCATAAAGTTGCGTAACTAATGGCATTCCATGCCCTTACACGAACAATATATCAAAGACGTAAAACGTGACAAAAATATCTTAAGCATCTAAGGTCGCGAATGAATGTGTAATTCGCGCGAATGATTAACCGGAAGCTTATCACCGTGTTATGTATGACAGAACTGCTATCGAAGTTTTACAAGGGCTCGTTAGGGCGGCTGTAACGATAACCGCAGGAGATAACTGTTTCTAATCAGACATAATGACACGGCGCCGCCACCCGCGAGTTCACTGTCAGGGGTGTCAGTTACGCCAGCCTTCCACCGCCCGTGTCAGTTTTGCTAGTTTCAGATATTTAAAAAATCCAAATCTAATACTGTTAGCTGTAGCTTTACGTTCTCATTTCGAGTACGAGAAATTTCAATCTATTCGGTCTAGATGTACAAAATGTATCTTTCGTACAGGTATTATCACTATAAGTAAAAAGCAGAGTTATCATAAAAGACTTTACATCTACTATCTATATAAGTAAAGTTACCAAACGTCTGTCAATTACAAACTGAAGGGACATAAAATTGGCTCAAATAAGAATAACAATTAAATATAATAGAACTTTGAACGATTGCAAATTATGGTTCCCGACAGGATCTTCTGCACAACACTTGGTAGATACTTTTGATATAACGATATACTGGAGGAAGTAATAAAATAAAACGATTTTACATCTCCAGGGGGAGAGGAACGTTTTTGTCGAATGGGAAAAGTCGCGAGCGACTTCTCATTCCGCGATAAAATCGGGAAACGTTTTACGACAATCTTCTATTCGATTACCATTAAACAACAATCCTAAAAAAACTTTTTTCACAATGTTGATCTAAAATTATGGCTTTTCTTTGGAGGTAGTTTAGACAGAAATAAAATGAAGATTAATTAGATGTTGCAGTATAAAAATATATCGTTAAAGTTCATCACTTTATACGCAGTTAGTATTACTACATAAATATCCACTACTACTACATAAATATTATATATATAAACATAGTTCTTGAAGCTAGAAATAACCCCAAACTAAATTCATTTTAAGGGATTTGTTAAATTAAATCAAGTTTAATTATAGCTACAATAGTTTCGAATAATTGTAGCTTAAAATGTTTATCAAACGTTTAACTGTATTTTATAAACAACAGACAACTTCTGAGTTTCAATTATCTTTTGAAAGATACCAAAACGTAATAACTTCTGTTTCTATAAGTACTATTTATTGTTTTAAACAAAATTTGTAGACGCAACTATCCTACATGCAGCATAAATAAAATATTTTTGTCGGATTGGAGATGACCGCGATCTGGTTCTCGTCATATAATGAGCTGGTCACGTAGGCGCATTTCGTATTATTTCCCTAGGACGGGCCACGTGACGCGAATGCCGCTCCGTCCCGCTGCGGACCCAGGCCTCCTCGGACCCTCCGCAAATAAACGACTGTCCGCCGGAGATTCATTATTCCATCCAAGGTTTGCTCCCCGACTCATAAAATATACAATTTCCCTAAATGTTTTAAATTTTGAACTAACTTATTTATTGCATATAACGGGGTTGTCACATGTACTCGTATGTAAAGTGACCACTGTATTAACTTGAGCACGACAAGAATACAAATGTCATTAACCAGTCGAAATATGACAGACAAACTACTCAGAATTGTTAAGAGGTGATCAACATTTGTTGTATGAATGTAACCTAAGTGTAACCTAGTTCTATGCTCCGTTTAGTTAATTAAATTGTCTCATCGTCTAATGAAAACATTTAGTTCCATATGACTAAAGAAATATGGAGACAAAAATGTCGTCAATTGTGTCCCGGAACCAATAGGCCGTAAAAGTGAATTATTCGAAAGGCTAGAATCAATAAGAAGAATCAGTAATTACAAAAGTAGATTTTGAAAATGGCTACCATGCCTTCGCAAAGGTAAAACAAAACATCCTACGCATTGACGACAATCTAAACACTTAAACCGGTCTTAGCAAAGCACTTGGACAACGAATTTCCAATTGGAGTTGCTGTATTATTTCTCTACTGACTGCGATACTTTATCAAAAACAACTTCTTATTTCATCACCGGCGTAAGCATAAAAAGGATATTAATTTACTGGGTCAAATTAGACAAAATGTTATTTTAGCCAAATGTGCGCATGTGGTACGAACTAATAAAGACGTCACATGAGACGCTCTTTCCTACCACGACATTAGGCGCGTAGCAGTTTATTGTGCGCCAGGCTCGCTCATAACTACCCATTTTCCTAGGGATAATGACGGACAACAAGCGACATTATGTTTATTTCAAAGTCCACAAAATAAAGGTCTCGTGTAGATACGTGCGGCTCGAATATTATCACGACTCTGTAGGTATCCGGTACAAGTACATGTGCGCGTTATTCGGGCGTATTCATTATAAAGTACCGCATTTTTTGTGTTGCTGTTTTGTTTACTTATACAGGCATATTTTATTACGAGCCATAAAACAGGAAAGTATCCACCGAGTTATTGCTAATACAAAGGCGAAGGCAAAAAATACATATCTCGCTCAACTCATACATAATATACCTATATGTTATGTACCTTGGATTTCCTCGTAGCGCTGCATGGTGGAGCGCGTTGAAACCATTGTTGTTCGTCAGGGTCATGTCGGCTCCGTGGTCCAGAAGCAACGTTAGCATATCATCACGTTTCTTAGAAATAGCGTCATGCAACGGTGTATCGCCTTCGGAGTCCTGAAAAGAGTGAAACATATATCATTATATTCACGTGCCACGTTGAATAAATACATACAGGATATGTTTCGCTAAAGAATTTTGGCGCGTATATGTACTCGTATAAGATATTTCACCAGTGCGTATAGGCTTGCGCGTTGAATGAGGTGGCAGCTGCGTTGAAAACATTAGATTTTGAATTATACAACGAAGCCCGTCTGGAGCATCGCGACAATTTTCTAAAACATCAAACCGCCCGAATGAATAATTGAGGCGGCGGAGAAGGCGTTTAGGGCGTGGATTATGGAGACTTGCATAATTTATAAGCGTCTCGAAGTAGTTAAGACGAGCTGTGTAAGGCGAGCGGCGAGTGGCAAATTGAGTCGTGGTGGGATACTCTGTTCGGTGGTGGAGCTGATGTAGAATGGTGTCGAGCTTCACAATATAGGGCGAACGGCACAAAAAGCGCAGCTACCGTCATTATCATAATCACAGGAGCTACGTGCCGCCGCGGCGCGGCCCAAGCCGTTTCGCTTTGTGAGCTTGCATTAAGAGAGCTGAGCGTTGTGCTCTGTCATTCCACAATTAATTTGCAAAGGACCGTGCGATGAGTGATTTTCTTTCTAGAGTAGCACTCACCAAAATGAGATTTTAAAATGTAATCATATTTAAATAAACGTAACTCTGTTTATAACCAAATAATATTACCTTATTTGTTTTTGGAATGAAAAAGTTATGAAGTTTTCTCAGAATTGAATTTCTCTTTAGGATATTTCAGGCCAAATAATACTTTATTACGTTACTGTGTAACTTTTATTATCATGCTGTGAATCTACAGCCATGTCCACTTTATTCAAAGCGTAACTAAATTTGTATCCAATATTTAATAAAAGGTAGGTAATAATATCGTGTAATTATTATTAATTACAGAGACTTTGCTTACCTACTTTTCATTATCGCATCTGCATTATAGTTAACAATGCACCAAAACAACTTAACGTTGAGAATCTAACCTAGATTTGCCGATTTAACTGATTTGCGAAGTGATTGCAGTAATAAATGCATGAGCTGCTATCGCTGAACTGAAATAATCAATTAGCGGTAAAGAATTAGTTGCGCTGAGCCGGCACGCGACACCGGCTCTGTATCAGCGGCTGTAATTCAGTGTAAGCTCGACCAGAGACGCAGTAATTCCGTTCAGAATACCAGCATTCAATATTAATCCCATTGGCATATAGATGGCCATTACAGCCTGTAATTCATGACGGCAATATCGTTTGCTTTACAAGCTAATACTAATTATTTAATTGCTTTAAGTCCGCCGCTGATTGGATCACCGGTAATTACAAACGACAATTGTCAATAGTTGCTTACATATACTAAATGTTAACCACAGGCGAACACAGTCTAAACGTGTATGAATTAGCAATTCATGTATGATTAAATTAATAAATTGGATTTAATTGGAAAAGCAAGTATTTAAGTAAAATATATCAATAGTAAGGTTTGCGTTTGTATAGTATATTTCCTCTAGACGCTTTTGTTAGGTAAAAATTAAGTGTTTTTGTCACTTTAAACAGCTGATTCTTCCAGAAAACTAAAATACAAAGACGAAATTAAGGCCTGAATAAATTAAATAAAACATGAAATTCATCACCTAAAAATACAATTAAGTAACTAGTGATGATGCCATCACCAGTTTCATAGTTCACATGTTTTCATATCAGCGTAACATAAACGTTACTTATTATATAAACAAGAAAATCGCACGACATTTTCTTTTTAAAGGTACAATTGCGGCTTTTGGTAAGCATCTAAGGCGGGAATAAGTGTTGAGGTGAAATAAGAAATTTGATTTACGTGGCAATATTCTCAGGTGCAGCGTTGGCTGCACGACGCCGTCGCCAACACGTATGAGTGTCCTATATCGTTACATCTTAGTATAACGCTACGTATCGTTTTTACGATGCAGAATGACGTAAAATATAACAAGGAAAATAACTCAAACGTCACATAAGATTGCGTAACAACTAAATAAATATTAACGTTTTACAATGAATATCTTATAACTGTAAAAGATGTTAATTATCTATGTAACATATACTTCGAGTCGGAAAAAAGAAAAAACTGCATTATGTGCAACACATTATTATTTCCAAAAGGCAATAAAACAGAGTGACAATTAATTAATCACTCAATTTTAGTCTATAGAAAAGGCCAGAAATTCTTAATTCGTTGCTTAAAAATCAAAGATGTGTATGGTTTTACTATTTCTTCGTAACCAACTCAGAAAATCCAGTCATTTATCAGATGAAAAATAATTAATAAAGGAAAGGGAACAAACAGGGTGACCCTAACAGAGTAATATAAGAAAAAAATAAACAAACGGCCGGTGGTAGAACAATAACAATACAAAACAACAACGTAATTACTCAAAGATAAGATACGCGTCGGAAAGTGGTCGACCCTAAAGCGAAGGGCGGGTCGCGAGGGCGCGCCGAGTCGCCGGCGATGTCACGGTTGATAGCCAGTATCAAACTTAGTCCTAAATTAGTATTTATCTTAATTAAAGTGACTTTTGCACACAAAACACGGTGATAAAACGTGACATTGAATGGGACGAACATTTTGTATGGGTCTCATTTGACGTAACATGAAAATCTCACCATACTAATTCAAATCAAAATACTTTATTTAAAATATATTCATTACCAACAATTCTTCTTTTTGATCGTCAGATAACTTACACATTTTCAGATAATTTTGTTATGGAAAAGATAACATTGCCCTCCAAGATAACATCCATAACACACGTTAAAAGTTACACTTTTAATACGTATAGTATGGATGCAGATCATCAATACTTGGGAAAGAATATTGGAAACACAATTTGTCATATTTCTATTTTTCTCGAACCGAATCCAAAGAGGATCGTGATTGTCCGGAAGTTTATCTAACTCTAGGAGAAAATTCTCATCTCTCACTAAACAAACACAAAGGGGACAGTTTGGAAGTGTTTTTAGAAACTACAAAGTCGGATTTGGACACGTAACAGTTATTATTACAGTTGAGAACAGCTACGACAATTTACAGATGCCGGCTAGATTTATAATGAAACACAGATTACAAATGTCGCTGCGACATTCATATATTGAAATTATTACAAGTCATGCATTAAATGTACCAAAAATATTTGAAAACAATGTTACACGTTAAAATTATATTCTAAGAAGAGAACACAATACTACGAATATGTGTTAAATCCTAAGATTTTTTTATTAAATTTTCACCAAATAGAATTTCCTCCGTTTCCTCGCACGTTCTACTCTAAATACAGCTGGCAACGTGGCAGCAAACGTGACTCAAACAGTTCCATTTTAATTTGGCTGCCTTTCGAACTTACTGTTAAAGAATGGTCGTGAGGCAAATATATGTGGAATACATACATGTATTTTCTTATCCAATGCCGATTTAAAATCTTTTGTAAAGCGTTATTATGCTTCTGATCGTACTGAATAGAAGTGGAATATTGTACTTAATACATTCTGAACAAAATTTAAAAACGATTAAATTTCCCCGCAGTTTATTTCAATCTAGAATAATGACGTACAGTTATTTAACTCGATAACGAAACCAGCTTAACGCAATTTAATGAATCAGCCGGTTCACGGAAGACAAATACTTTTAACGGAAGTCCGTGTTCGGTAGCATTGAGGCGCAGCTCCATCATTGACGAGGCAGAAAGAAACAGCTAATTGTTTAATTCCAAACCATTACATCTAGTATTACGGGAGGATTATTCACGGGCCATATAGCGCGGCAACAGAGCGCTGCCGACGCCGGGCGCCGCCACCACCCGACGCCGCCCGCCCGGCCGCCCGACCGCCCGTCCGGACGCGCTTTTCACGCGCGGGCTTACCTACCAAGGCTGTTTTTATTTATTTTTATGATTACACTATGTTTATTCCTTCTATATTGAAGGGACTGGAAGGGTATTCTAATTATATTACGATATAAATATTTGTCCGTCGTGAACATTCAAAAAGAAAATCAGTTTATAAGAAGGTGAGTGTCCTATTGTTGTTTTAAAATGTTAGATTTTGATATTATTTTTTTAACAGACTTCAAAGAAGGCAGGAGGTTTTCAATTAGGTTGGTATATTTTTTAAGTATGTACAACGACTACTGCGCCAATTATGGACAGATTAAAAAAAACGTTTAACGCTCGACCACTGTTCTCTATTTAGGTTTTCTATAAAATTCAAGTAGTTCTCATATAAATTCCCAATGAATAAACTACATACTACAGATTTTATATAAACTTCGTTTCATTTTTAAACATACAAATAAAAAAATGAAAATTTGTTTTCAATAATGGTCAACCACAGTAGTTTCAGCCGAACAAATGTTCCATACTGGACTGAGCTTGATTAAATATGCTCGATTTATTATTCGTTGCATATTCGCTTAGATAAATATAATTCGGCTTAATAAACAAGTCAAAAACCAGAACAACATCATAAATAATAACATTTATCAATCGGTTGAAAGCAAAATTAAATCCATTCAAATTTCATAAGCGGCATTCATAAAATTCACAGGCATCAACAACGACAACAACAGAAAATATATTGGTTTTATCGTTGCATGGAAATTTGCCAAATACAAACGGTTCAGGGAATGTAATTTTAAATTTATAGAATATCGGGAAAGATAAAATATTAATTGAATGACCAAACTAAATGAGTCTGTTATAAACTAAGTGGATCAATTTAAATATTCGAAACATCATTAGTTGATTTGAATGCTAGTCGCGTGCTAGATGGAAGCGTCATCTCGTTAATGTATCCCGCTTTGCCGCACCTTTGTTTAGATGAGGGGTTGGGAGAACGCCATCTGACCACACCTTGACTATCTTTTAGTTTAATTTATCTTTAGAGTTACAATCTTTAAAGCAATACACATTACATTAAACATAAGTCTGCGAATCTGCATATCGTATATAAAAAAATCTACTCGTATTTACAAAAAAAATGTTCGACGGACTAAAAGAAAGTAATAATAGAAAATTCAATGATTTTTATAATTTGTATCCGTCTCTTTGTTTGTGTTGTATGAAATCGCATCAAACCAAATCTACTAAATTCAATTTTAGGGATTTAATATATATGATGTTGTCCATACTATCTTGATAATATAATCTCTATATTTCATTAAAATCCATCTTATTCTCCTTCCTTCCACGCGTATTTAGCTATTCTTTAATAAACTTTATAATGAGTATATTTTATGAAATACTAGCTAATCCCCGCGGCTCCGCCCGCTTCGGTTACGTTTAGCACAGTAATTGCATGCTTTAAACATGGGATACAAATGTTTAAGCCGAGTCATAAACTGTGTGCCAAATTTCAACGAAATCTGACCAATTTTGCGCACAACAGTAACAAACGCACATAGATCCTCACAAACTTTCGCCTTTATAATATTAGTAATTGTAATTATTGTATTATTTTATTGTAAAAGATTAGATGTTTGATAAAAATCAATTTAAATATTCGAAACATCATTAGTTGATTTGAATTCTAGTCGCGTGCTAGATGGAAACGTCATC
>DWPF01000070.1:0-15211 GCA_018251575.1 Cecropterus bathyllus | reverse complement strand
AAAATCATTTTTCACTAGAAGTCGCCTGATTCAAGCTAATGCTTTACGCCACTTCGTTCCACCCGGCTCGACCGTTATTCTGATAGATAGGAAATGAAGACAGATTAACCTCGCGTGACTTTACAAGGTGACGGCAACGTGACTGCGACCAAAGTTAGACAAACATAATGGCAATCCTTTACATTTAGCGTGTCCTGATTCCAATAATTGTTACTTAAACTTATGATGATTCATCCTATCTTTCTTTTTGCATTTTATTGTATCACTACATGTTTTATGTTTTTAATGATGATATATTCCGAATCATTGTTTGATAAAGTAATTCTTTGATTTTCTTTTTTTCTATTAAAACATGAAATTAAAATGTAAAATAAATGGAATATAAGGTTAAATTAGAAATTTGCTGGATGCCTCGGACGGGTCTTGATTGATGTTGAATGTTTTTAAACCATATGTTTTTTTAAAACTAATCTAGCGTATTCCTCATTTAGTGTTACATCAATCTAAAATCCACTTCAAATATGACTGAAATTAATCCTGAAACGTTTAGTATTACTACTTCTCAGACAAATTGTCTCGATAAGGTGAACCTATTCATCAAACCCTTAGTTACACCGCTGTTACAAGGACATATATTTTTCCTTCTGTAAAACATAAACGTTTTCTACACTCATAGCCCCCACAGTAGGACTCCTGTGTCGTGGGTGCCATCGACACACAAAGAAGAATACACAAACACCCAGACCCAGAACAGAAATTCTAAACTCATCACTCAGAAGTCTGTCTGGCCGGGGATCAAACCCGGGACCCACTGCGTGTCAGACCGGTATGGTGACCGCTCCTCCACGTGGGTCATCGAATAATATCAAACGTAATATGAAACAAATCTCAGAGTGGAATTTCCAGCGGTTACAACGGCGTTGCACGTAACGTACAATACATTACAACGCCATAGCTCATTACTCAGCCGTGGCGCAGTGACATAGCTAATAAATTCCAATTGTAGCTAAATTGAAGCTCGGCTGTGAACAATCAATGACGTACGGCTTTACCCATTACAGGTCATGACACTCATATGTACAGCACTTTACTCATTAGTAGTCAGTATGAACCAATCACGATATTTGATTAGTGACTTTAGCGGTTCATGATAGGTGAAGAAAATACATAGAGCATGACGCTATTCAGCGGTAAGCTCTAAGTTTTTTTTTTTATAACGGTAATTCCCTTTTAAATGATAAACATTTACGACTTAAGTGTTGAAAATGTGAGAATTTAAAAAGTATTTGCAATAAAAATAAATGGAGGGTAAAATATTTTCTTATAAATTCATATCACCACTTCGCAAGGTGTTTCGTTTATGAAGAAGAGGAAAAATAAATATCTCAACAGACATTTTTTCATAAAAATATCACTTTACAATCAAATAACTTTCGCTAATGGAGCAAGTGATATGGGCTATTTCGAACCACTCATTTTTATCGTTTGAGTTATCATTAATTTTCAAGACGCTTCTTACTTAACTTTTGTTTAATGGTCTGTTTAAACTTGGGAGAAATGTAATATTATTTAGTATGTCTGTAATAGTGAGTGTATTTCCCGTAACAAACTTTACATTAATCATATTAAAAAAATAGATTATGTATTTTTATTTCTATTATTTAAAGAGTACTGCTTTATAAATTGATGTTTTCATAATTTCACCCTTCATGTTGTTCATAAGGTCCAACTTAAAAGTCACTTGAAACAATTTTCTTGAAGGAATTCTATATATGTACCTATATGTATGGAAAATATATTTTGTATTTGTATCAATTAGAAGCAAAGGAAGTTACTGTAAAACAATTTTCTTAAGTAATTTTAAGCGATTTAGTCCTCTTTAAGTATCATTTATGTATGGACGACGATTAGTCTGACTGTAGTTCTAATTGTTGATTACATTTGATTACTAATTTGTCATTCATGACTATCTGAATTAACTGATGTTTGTATGAGCGTATAATAGGCTAAAGACGGACATGATTTCGCGATCAATAATTTATTCATCGTAGGTTTAATTTATTGGGACAGTAACTTTTAGTGACTCAGGAAATTATTTAACATATTTTAACCACATTTCTGAATTTATAGATGTAATAAAAAACAATAATCGTTACACTGCGAGTATATACCTTAACATGCAATATGAAATGATAAAAATTAAAAAATGGATATTACGAGTATAATACGTGCGAGGTCTAAACTTACTTCAATACTTACTGTATATGAATATAAATTGTGTAATAAATTATTATTTATCTGTCATAAGTTATTATAGTATCCATGTTGAAAGGCAGAGTTACGATTTTGAAACTAGAGTGACCCACTTTTACCTATTATAGACTGCTTTACAACTTATAATAGACTTATCACTAGAGAAAATTGACTGTGAACGAGCAACGTTGTATAGGAACTAGGAAAATGTGGTACTTTGAACATAATATGTAGGTGGTGTAACTAAGTGGGTTCTTCCATCAACGTATGACATTAGAGCGAGAGTGTTCGTAGATAAAATTGCACTAAAATATTAAACTACTAATAGAAATATATAGTAGTCCAATATTTTTTTATACTGTTTATTTAGCTTTATTTGTGTTTGAATATAAACTAATTACTATATTATTCTAATCCTATCGGGTCACCTATCGGTGATGGTCACCTGTCAGTAATATATCGGATGACAAAAGTGTCACCTATCGGGTTTAAAATTATTACCACTATACATATCGATTGATCAGATTCGGAGATTACCGTGTACGAACATTGACACCTCATTTATTTACATACTAACTTTTACCCGCAGCTTCGCCCGCTTGGGTCATGAACTCCGGTAAAAATCCTATGTGCCAAATTTTATCCAAATCAAAAAATTACTTTTTGCGTGACAGATTAACACACATACACCCTCAAAAGCTTTCGCATTTATAATTTTTGTAAGATACTAAGTTAAGTTCTTATTTAGGTAGTAGGTAGTAACCTATACGGGTACATCCTCAGATCCTTGGAAACATTTCATCTTTTAAGTAGAATGGAGCATTTAATCAAAATATACCGTGAGTGCAGTTCAAACGTTATATCATGTCATTTTATAAGGTCTAAACCTCCCTTGAGGATAAAATATCGTTTTGTACATGACGTATATTGGTTAAGTGAACGTAAAGTGGGACATTGGCCATTGCAGTATTTCTTGATGTCACGTAATATATCTGTAGAAAGTGTGGCTATATTTCAGTTGTTTTCTAAAATGGTCAAATATACCTGAATTTTATTGGTTCCATAATACGTACCTACTGAATTTATTGTTTGTTCTTCAATTCGTTAAATATCGTGACAAGGTATATTTTATGGAATTTTAATATGTTTTATATTTAACATTTTAATATTATTTAACAAATACCTCCTTGGGGAAATAATTTAAATTAACATGACAATGAAAACTCATTTCCTACGTTATATTCCCTTTGTTAGTAAATAAAAATAAAATATCAAAAATTAGTCACTAAAATTCTTGCATCATTTATTCTGTATGTTCTACTAATAAATAAACATATATAGCCACTGAGAGACGAAGTAACTTTCAAAATCTACCTTTCCCGCTACTGGATTGTAATTATAAAAGGAATTTTAATTTCAAGTACGAAATTCGTAATATGTTTCTACATTTCAGTACGGTGACGTGCGTGTAAACAAAGCGATAGACGCCCTCATGTTTACACATAATGCGAGCTAATTATATTTTTTATGTCTGTCAACCCACCGCGAAATAAGTTATGGCTCTATTAAGCACTTGTTTAACAGATTTTTATTTTTTACGTTTATTTTTAATTAAAAGCCTCGTGTGCATTCCATTCGTGGAACGTACGCAATAATAAACATTAACAGTACTCTATGCGTGTATGTTATACTCGTAGACAGATTAGAAGGACTTTTGTCATTTTAATTATGTTATAAAAATGATAGACATCATGCGGAATCATGTATTGAGGCGCAACTTAGACTTGTGGAAGTAGCCGGCGTTTATGTGGTACACTGAGTGATGTTTTATAAGAATTGTGAGGTCTAATTACATTGGGTCATTCAGTCACTATCGTGCATATTTGAGTTTAAAATCGGTGCATGTCTCTCGGATAGCAAGAAGTAAACGTCGCTGCTCTCAAGGCTGTCCCCTAACATCATAATTTTTATTCAAAGCTTATTGCTATCTCAAAGAACTATTTTAAAGTTACTGAAGGTACCTAACTCCTATGCATATTTTACCTTACGAAACCAGTAAAATCGGAACTTAGAATAAGTATGAAATCCCACAATTATAAGACCTAAAAAAGGGTAGACAGAACCTTGCCATTTTATGCATGTCATTTTTGATAAGGATAATTATTTCCATATATTTTCGTAAGCAGGTTAATTTTATAGGTAGTTAATTTCCCGGCTCGGACCATTAGCTTGCATTAAATGAAACAGCCAAAAGCAAAGTAATGTTAAAAATTAATACGAAACGCGAAACTCTCGTTTATTTTTATTTTGGAAATCATTTATTTTCGTCAAACAATTAGGCAGGACCCCGCGTCGGTGGCGAGGTCGAGGCGCGGCAGCGCTGCGGAAGAAACTTCGCGTCACATCAGCAACCCAATCGAAAAAAGAGTTGTTTTAACGTTGCTTTTATTGCATAATCCCAGCCACGAGGCTAAGGATAATGCGTCGCTCATGCGACGGCGATACGTCGAGATGAAACTTCGAAATGACATTTTCGAGAGCGGAGTAAATCCAGATTTGTTGCTGCAAGAGTGACTTTCTAATTCCGTTCCCGAGGAGAACTTTGTGAAACGTATACCGTGTATTCGAGTCCTGCAAGCGACCACGAGTGGCCTACGCCTAATCCGATCCGCGGTGGAATCGCTCCGGAAAGTTGTTCTCTACCGAGTCCGCTCCGTTTTATAATCGCCGCGTACTACACAAATACTTTGATTAATTCTCACCGCACTTCGAACGAGCTAAAACGAAAGTGATGTATCAACTCTAATCCCTTTACCTACGTCAATTGCCCGGATCCAACCGTAATCTGGAACATCTGTTGTTTCCGATACAGTGGCTTAAGTATTCATTGTGTCGCGTTATATAAGCATGCTTAAAAATAATTAATTAAAACGTGTTAAGCCCGTTATTGATTTTTATCCCATTGTTGAAATTTACGCCACAGTAATTTGTTCACTGATAAATGAATATTTAATTACGTATAGGTTTTAAACTGCAAACGTGGTTGCTTATGCTTTATGATGAAATTTATGGGTGGAATTTGTAAGTTGACTGTAAATGCAATCTACTGATGTTTATAATTGCCGCGACGACCCGCGTGGCGCAGCGGTCACCATACCGGTCTGACACGCAGTGGGTTCCGGGTCCGATCCCCGGCCAGAGAGACATCTGAATGATGAATTTAGATTTCTATTAGGTCTGGGTGTTTGTGTATTCGTCTTTGTGTGTCCATGGTGCCCACGATACAGGAGAAAATCCTAGTGTAGGGCTATGAGTGTAAAAATCGTTAGTAATCGTTATTATAATATTATATTGTTATACAAACATAGCCGTTTGTTTAACAAAACCTAACACACAGTATACAAACGTAACAAGATAATTGGAGAGCTACAAATGTACGTCAAGTGTGCGGGTTCCCTTATTAGTTTGCCAGTATTAGTACTGTCATAAACAATAACAACATAAATAGACTTTATAATATTACTAGCGCCTGTGGGTGAAGTACCCTTACACCTGTAAAATGACAAGGGTCGGCTACATTATTTGTGGTGTACGCACTAATAGAATTGTAAATATGTCCTTAATTGAGTTATAATATAAATATTGCGAAGTATTTCAGCGTAAATGTTATACTTAGGACCTAAGGCCATTCTGAATTTACAAAATTATGTATGATGAGTTTTAATTAAGTATGCTCACAGCATATGTTTTAAACATTGATATATCGCTACTTTGCATGAATAAGCGCGCAATTCAAATTCACCAATTTCAGGTAAAGATAAAGTTTAACAAAAAAAGGCCCAGAATTGAAAAACTTTGTGCTCTAACTACACTGTAATTAAAAGCTTTGTAATCTTTATTTTAATTTTATTAATAAAAAACATAAAAACTTAAGGCATGTTTATTTTTTTGTGTCTAGATGTGTTGTTTACGTATGTGTATAGAGTAGCCATGATATAATAACCTAGTGTTGTTATGACTGTTAAAGAGTTATTAACCTATTAAAATTGCTAAACTTAGAATGGTCGTCATTAGATTGAGGATTTTCGGTTGTTAGTACCATAGTTAACAGCTACCAAACGCACAAAGAAAATCTGCTAATAAACGAAAGGACATGAACATTTTTTTCTGTTTGTTTGTAACTGTAACTTTTATTATATGACTGTAATTTATTTAAATTCATTGCGTCTACTGCGTATTCATATTATTTTCTAATTAACGTGGTACAATTTGATTTAGTGTACAATTCAATTATTTCGTGGTGTTGAAGTAACACTGTTTCGTACATTTAAATTAAAATATAATAAATTACAGTTTCTCTAGCCTTTAAATAAAATAAATGTACTCTATAATTGACCAGACAGACCGGCTTATATGCAGATAAAAAGATACCGTGTAAATTAGTAATAATTTTATCGTGCAAGTGACATCGAAATGAAATCCCGAGGTGGTTGCAACGAATTAAATTGAAAACATTATGGTAATACACGTCATTTACGTGTTAGTGTGATATCAGTGCAAGGGACAGGTGTCCGCATTCAACGTTTTATAATAGCCATTTACAAAATGTACAATGTGCGCGGATGTACCATTTAGGTCTTATTTACGGGTTTAAAATTCTACTTTAAATCAGTATACACCATAAATAATCTTTTTGTGCCTATAAACTAAAGTGTTCCGCTAGTTAGAAGAATTATATAGCGAGGATAATACTATACAAGACATTCCAACTTCTTAAAGAATTTAAGTCCTAACGACACGTCTGTGGTATACTACTTATCATAAGTTGGACTACGCGGTCATTTGTTAATTTAAAAAAAAAAATACAACTCCACGTCTCTCGTGCAATCTTGTATGTTTTGATACGAATGAAATTAACCCAAGGGCAACAAAACAAGCGTTATGTAAAATTTCGTGGCCTTATAAAATCGGAGACATCGTGAGTATTTTATGTTCAACGCTGACGGTTGCAGCGTCAAGCGAATGACGCTTAAAGCGAATGTTTCGTGGCCATCAGGTAATACAGGTAGATTCAATTTCTTAACATTTTAAGCGCGAATCATAGTTAATCTCATATGTACATGTCATTCATAAAAGAACCATCGGCTCTGTCAATCAAAAGAAAGTAAATTGGGCAATAGTTATGTTTTTTTTAAAATGCAAAAGCAATGAGATGCAAACATCAATAATGCATCCACGTTCCTCATTTTTATTTCATTACAATGAACTTTCTTGAACTCCGAGAAACTACTTAGAGTCGGGTATCATCAAAAGTGTATTACGCTGTCTAGATAGTTACTAGTGGTTGAACTGAATTTCCTAGTATCGTTCGTAATATGATTGATTGCATGAAGTAATCGATTCATGGAATTCGGGCGAAAGGCGAATGGGTAGCTTACAAGGCAATCAGCAGGCAGAAGCTTTATTAACCCGTCAGGGCAGTACGGGTCGGCCTAATCAATCGGTGTTCGCGTGTCGACCACCCTATCTGTCTCTGGCCGATTGGGCCCAGATAACGCAGCCGACGCAAGATTACCTACGTATACGGGAATGGCCCATTTATAAAATTAACTTCTTTTATCTTCCCAAATAGACAGCATTACCCAGAGTAAATAAGTCTAAAGTGCCTACTACCCAACGAATGGGCCGATATTAATGCTCGATCGCCTCCCTTCCACCCGGTATAATATAATTGTGAGATAGACGTGAGAAGATCCGCCATAATAAAATATTGTGATTTTTATCATTATTTGTACACGTCTGGGAAAGAAAGTCGATTTATGAGGTACTTCGTATTTTTATACTTACTTACATTCAATCTTATTTGGTTTCGTTTTGCGATAAAATGTAGACAGGAACGAATCCAGATGTTAACTAATAGGAAAACTATATAATAAATATATCAGACGGCTGGAGAAACAAAAGTATTTAATTAGTTTTATAAGTTTAATTTAAGTTCTGTAAGTCTTGCGGGTATTGAAATGCATTTAAATATGACACTTACGTCGGTCGAAGCGGTGAAAAATACTTTATACACTTCAGAATTTTCTAGTTTTCATAAATCACCGAGCGTTGAATACCAGAGAGGGAGAAGTTTTAAAGTAAAGTCGGGTAAACTCGAAGCGGAACTTTCTATGAGATTAAAGTCATAATTTACTTGATGAGAGGGCATTATGTTGTCGAATATGAAATTGGACACCCTATTAAAGAGCTGATATCCTTAAATGAGACATTTTAAAATTGAAAAGAGAAAAAGTGCGCCGAGGGCGGAGATAATTCGTAAGTATGGTAGGGTTGTTGAGTATAACCGTACGTTTTGTAGATAGGGAAAGGGATCGGCTCATTAACGTCATCGCAGATCCGCGGGAGTTTATGTCGACTGATATCTTTAAGCTATTTACGAAACAGGTAAGCGGGCGCAATCTAGGTGTTCGCAATGAAAAAAATTCCGCGCCGTCGTAATCCTCCGGAGCGCGCTTTAAGAGCCTCACAATTTAATACTAAGTATCGCAATTTCAACACGACGGTAAGCCGGTCGTCTGAGAGGGTTGAAAAAAATGATACACGTCGAGTGGGGGAAGCAATCGGGGTTAGTTAAGGCAGCTGCTTCCAGGCGATAACACTTAGGTGTTTTACAGTGTAGCAGGAGTGAGTCTAAGTTGTTCGTTGTTTCCGCAAACTTATTTTCATCATCAGGCGTTCAAGCGCACAGCGGGCCGACTCACTAAGTTGGTATGCTTATGACTTATGTGCACATGAGATTTTAAGTGTACATAAAAAGTACTAAAATTGTATAATAGTTACGAGATTGAATATAATAAGCTATTAATCCTGCCGTGTTTTACTATGAAAAATATGGTGACGTAGCAAGATATATATTGAGTGTTCAAGCTTAATATTTAGTGGTATGCATTTGAGATTCACGTAAGATATAAATAAATCTTAACTAGTATTATAATATTCTTGGTAATAGGTAATTTTACATTACATGGGTTGAATACTTGTATGTTATGCCCATTACAAAAAATAGCAGTAGTCATCAAATTTATAAAGGCATTAATGGCCAGACTTTACTAAAGCCGAGTTCTTAGATTTCATCACAGATTTCCATGTGTTGTCGTAGCTATATAACGTTGTTGATAACGTTTTGTTTATTGTTGCTATTACTTATAAAATATATCAGTTCAGCTTTAATTATATTCCAGTATTGATCAAATAGAGACAAAGTGCCATTCGTTTGTTTGTATCCCACTCGGTTCTCCGAATTTATCCGAATGTTGTTCATAGTCATTGATTAAATTGATTTGCTGCACAAGTGTGTGGTGCGCCTAAATCACAACACAACTGTTCATTCGAATTCCAAAATTTCCTACCAAAGTTATTTAATATCAAGCGGGAATAAACTCGATATAATAATAACATGCATATTGGCCAATGGAATGCCAAAACGCTCACCGTATGGACATCCGTTCGCGTAATATAATTACCGACGCAACGAACAACAGAACGATAACAAATACATTTCCGATATAATGAGTAATAAGCTCTTGTGTTTAAAATTTACACTCAAACGATAAACTTAATCAGTTTTATTAATCAAAACCTACATAGTTCCAAGCAATTTATTGAACACGACCTCGTTAAGGGGATGAGCGCTAAAGCTCCCGGTTTAAATTATGTACGTATTTTATTTAATGCGATATCCACCATCGAAGGTATTTCCGAAAACGGATATGTTTTTGTTGATGGTATCGCATCACGCGCAACGAGTGCGTTAATAGCTTATTATTTTTTTTGGAATTGAACGCGGTATTTATGTTATTGAAAACGTGGGAATTAAGTTTAATAAATTCATCACGGATCTGATCCCGTTTTTCATATTCAGAGCATTGCAGATACATGAAAGGTAAGAGAAAAAGTAATTGGTGAGGTTCGAATTTAATGCGCACACGAAGAGTTCCGTACTTCATAAGTTTCAACTTTTTAAGTTCAGTATTTGCTAGTATAGCAACTGCAACATGCATTGTAAAAAAGCGTTTACCTATTCAATAGATGAACCTGAAAACACAGACAAATATTGGTATCATATAGGACCCTATGATTTTTTCAACTTTTTTCTTAATTTTTATATTAATTCTTATCGCGTCCATAGTTATACAAACGCTGTAGACATTTTAAATGACTATCTGTCTTAATGACTTAGTAATAGAGATTCGTTTTTACCCTTTGGGTTCGCAACCCTAATTATTACTATCTAGGAAGATAAGTGCACTGAAGAAACATCTCCGTGTGAGACGTTATACAGGCTTGTGTTCTTCGTTGGTCATAAGTGATTTAACAGGCAATTTAAAAATGTGCGAGAAGATTTAAGTTATATCGTATCAAATCGTGGTTCTATGATACATCTTTAACCGATGTTGAGAATACCCTACAAGGAAACAAAAAACTAAATGTGAATCTGATCATTAATAAAAACTAGACGAACTAGTAATGCGTAAGAATGAGTTTTTTTTTAGGTCGCTAATAAGGCCAACAAGTAACTAAGGTTTAAATGACAGATGTATAATGATAATGACTAGTACTGATAGCTTAGCATTTCAAATCAGAAATTAGTGTCGTCGATACTGCTGCTATAAATCAATTCGATACGGTGGTGAGCCCCCTTTATATTTATTAGTAAGTTACTAGTTTATCCTCCGTTTAACTTGTTCCATTATGATTAAAAAACAATGTAATAAAATAAGCATACAAGTAGTTAATAGGATTTAAAATCAGTCTCTTCTACTTTGAAACAACAAATTCCTCTCAGTAAATAACATTAACTTAATTCGTTTTAGCTTTAAAAGAGAAATAAGAGAGCCGCTTCGCGTTATTTAATCCCTTTGGCCATCACTAAATGAGAAATAACTTTAGCCGAACAAGCAACAGATTTGGAGCACGACGCAATAATCGTAGGTAGGTATCGAATTCTCGGTAATGGCCCCAGCTGAATTAATTAGCGGGTATCGTACGAACCGGGGCAGGTGTGCACGGGGCTTTACAGCGCCATTACGCTACGAAATACAAGGGGGTTGGACCGCTTGAGCGATTGACCGCACGCGTTCCAAGCTTTTACGTGCATACGTAGCATTTAGAGAAGACATTAAAACAATAGAGTATCCCGTACAACTGCACAGTAAAACGTGCTCCATTTTATTGAACAACATTATATCTCCAGTTATTACTATTATCTACACCATTATATCCAAACCACGCTTAGTGATATAACCGTGTCGCGTTTAATCAAATCGCTTTTCGAATAAATGGAGCGTAGACGAATCAATAGCACGAATTCAATTTACAATTCACCGTACATCACTGACGTATCAATTGTTCAATCTGAAAGAAGACAGATAAACGCATAGATCTGGCGATTGTTCACGATGAAAAAGACTGGAGATTCATCGATAGGATGCGGGAGTATCAAAGTGAAAAATGTACATTTGGATGGCGTTAATTCGTTTAATTTCCGGTGAGAGAGAGCGGCGCGGGGAGAGTCCGTTCAGATTAATTCAGCGCCGACGCTGTCACAGATAAGGGCGCTGAAATAAATTGAAAATGTTCAGATTGATTTGAATACCATCTAGGATATACCTACCGAGTGGACGCCGTAATCTCGGAAACCGAATATCTATCGCGAATTCTACGAGCCCCATGAAAAATTGTGACGCTAATAAATAAATTAAATTTGCCTCGGCGCCGTCAAAAGTTAGTAGAAGCACAATCATGTACGAGGAATATAAGCCAACAAATTTCAATTTTCAGGTGACATTTAGGCAGTAAATGAATAATAATTATCTCGATATTTCTTATGAAATGAAAATGGAGACGTAATAAATTTTATTTAAAAGCCACGTCGAGCGAAAGACGTTTCGGCGGTTCGCAAATAGCCGAATCTGAAGATTGTCTATTAAATCGTTTATAAAATGGCAAAATTAATGCAATCGGTGCGAGCGAGCTGAGATGGGACATCGTTGAAGGCGCTCGTGATCCGAATGTCAAATGAACTCCAGTGACACCCTTACTTAGACCCTCGCTGCCGAGAGCTCGACCCGCCATTTACATATTGCGATTTTGTATCGATAACAATTAGGAGATGGAAAATTTCCTGTGCGCTTAGCAACTAGAATATTAAACGGGGAGAGCTTACGTTTTAAGTATTTCAGAGTGATTTTGTATTTCCGAGTTACACCTAGTATCTTCGACCGAAAGGCCAAGTGTGGCTGTATAAACAGAGTTGCCTAAACTTGCAAATGAAGACACGCCACAACGAACATCCAGTGAGTAGCGTGCTGCTGTGAAATTCAGAGAATCAAAACGTCCGAACGTGAAACAAATTGATTGCCGTGCAGGCGCTCGGCAGGCGCCAAGCTCGACGTCCGATTGGTAATAGCGCATGCTAAACTTATTAGCCAAACGGAAAATGGCATTAGCAGACGTACTCCCATCCGCCCTCCCGTGAAACTTCATTCGTTCGTCAAAGTTGACACTGTTGCACGTAAGTGATTGTTGCGACCAATCAAACGCTGGCTTAATTGGCGGAACTCGACTCGCAGGTTCCAAATGAAACTGCTAAACTAGTTTCACTTTTAAAAAATTCCGGCTGAAGAGCAAAGGCCGAACAGATTCAACGGGTCGAGTTTTAATTTGAAAGGATAACATTCGTCGACGTCTACTGAAATGGCCGCTCCAAAACGTTAAAACAATTTATCCTAGGTAATCCCGGAGTGTCAGATGATAATAAGAGTGACATTTAGAGCGGGCTAGCGGCGCGGCGGTTAATTCTGCAGCGGCAGTGGCGGCCGATTGTGACACGAACTAAACCCTGTTGCCACCAGTAAAACCCATCAGGTGCGAGCCTTCCCAATCTAATATTGTTCAGGCAGTGAGTAGCCGCTCGCTTAATTTTATTTGCTTTATACAGGCTTGCAACGTTGTTTTGACAGCATTTTCGTGTCGATCGACATTTAGTGTAGAGATTAATGTCAATCAGTTTATTGGAAAGAACAATACAGTAGTGGGGCCGTAGACGGAACGGTGTACAAACAGAAATATTTATATAAGCTTGTAAACTGAAAGTAGGTATCTACACACGTTTTTATTAGAACAAAGACAACGTCATTTGACGAAGCCATTAGCTAAGAATACAAACTGTGCTATTCCATTAAAACAACGCGATCCATATCCCCGCAGAGCGAACACAATTATTCGCATTCAGTCAACAAAGACATAGAAGAGAATCGCACAAAGAGACCATTTCATAAGTTAAAGCGTTACTGACGATAGTTGTCTGAGCGCAACTAGTGATGCAGTTAATCCTATGAGCACAGTTCCTAACTATCCTTTCTTGCGTCTTTAGAACATTGTCTCTTACTACTGTCCTCCAAGCATTAATTTTAATAATTACTCGAAGGGAGACAAAATTTATAAAGGAGACGAAGGTACGTATGGAATTCCAGCTTAGTTCCTAAAAATAATAAATTAGGTGGTCGATGATTTACCTCAGATATAGATAGCCGAGACTAGAAAATAACCTACTTGATGATCGTTAATTACAGTAACGTAATTATTTTTTCGTGGACATAAAAACCTTTATCAAATAACAATCACAGTATGGATTATAATAATGATTCGAATGAGACTGCTAGTTTTCGAATAAGAAGTGTCACATAAACAATATATTCTATAATGTAAGCAGGACTGCTATCTGAATTTCATCTGATACTCGAAAATGAAAATGAGACAAGGAAAAACTTTTAACAATATTCCTAGTTTGTACAACAAAGCTACAAAAACCCACAATAACCCGATTGAAATATTACACACAAAATGAGAGCTACGATATTTATGATAAATTTCTATACGTCACGTAAGAAAACAAGAAACAAAAAGGATTGGGCCTCACAAAACTTATTCTATTTTGTACCTCCAAACATTCGCTAACAAATACGTAAGAGAAATAAACACTGATTCATATTTTCGTCGAGTCCGTAGCGAATATGAATCTTGTAGTAGGAGATCAAGAGAGATCTTGGCCACACAATTCCCTGTGAGGATAGCGGCGGAGAGAAAAGTAAGACGATTAATCCCACAGGGTACGGGAGAGAATTTATTATAAAACGGTTTCGTCCGAAGCTTTACGGTACCTATTCTCAACCTATACGCTGCATGTGGTGTAAGATATTTTCAAAACGGACGAAAAATTAGGAAGTGTAATGCGTCTTAGTTAATTTCTAGTGATTATTTTCAAGATTAGGTAAGTTTTGGCAAGTTTATTGGTTAATTATCTACAAGTTACTTATTTACTCATAGCTGACAGAGATTTATTTATAGCTAAGTGAAGCTAATATGTCAGATACAGCAACAGTGAATGCAGTTACAGACGGATTGTTTGACCTTTACTGGCAATTTTGAAAATGGTTTTCAGTGAATCGGACATTTTATTTTGTGTGTTCATACAGGTCCGTCGACTAATGATGTGTTAACTGTGTAACAATATTCCATCCTTAATCTATTAGTTCAACATAATTTCATCTTTTAATGTTTAGTCTTTTTCTAATAATTATGCAATGTTAATAAAGAACAATATAAAGAATTCCGATTTTTAAATTAGGGTATTAGACATATAATACATATAAATGCTTTAACTATAATTTTTCCAACTGCTATTTACTATTCTATAGGAAGTAATTCAGTACAATATTTATCAAACCAAGTTTTATCATACAATTTGATCCAATTTATTATAAATGGCCGTTTCACTGCAATGCATACGTTTTAAGTAGGAATTTTAGGTTATAGAATTTAATAATAATGCTCGCCCGGATTTTGGTACAAGATAATCCGACCCGCTTATTAAATTGTTTGAAATTACAAAGCT
>DWPF01000069.1:0-15248 GCA_018251575.1 Cecropterus bathyllus | reverse complement strand
ATACACAAACACCCAGACCCAGAACAGAAATCTAAATTCATCATTCAGATGTCTGTCTGACCGGGGATCGAACCCGGGACCCACTGCGTGTCAGGCCGGTACAGTGACCTCTCCACCACGTGGGTCGTCAGAGGTAGCAATTTTTATATTATAAACAAGACGCATTCACGACTACATTTTGTCGGAAAGTCGCAAAGTATGTTCTGCCTAAGATGTCGAAGTAACGCGAATGTCGCATGCGTAGGAGTAGTGCCGTGATCTTAACTGTTTTCCTTTCGATTATCGTCCGTTTCGCGGAATCGCCTTGTTTTGTTGGGAACGGTGAATACATAAAAATAAGATCTACATAAAATTGAAAACATGTTGTGAGGTCTTCATACATACATTCATTACATATTTGTTGTTTTTTTTTGTAACTGCCGTTTCTGAAATCATAAGAATCGTAATTACCAATCGTTATAACTAAATCGATTGTTATGCCATTTGTACGGAAAGGCAGATTTGTAAACAACATGCCATATTGCGTACGGCCCGGTTCAAAGTGAAACAGTTGTAAAAATAGAACAAATAAAAGTTTTTTAGACGTCATAAGAAACTTAGCTGCTATAAATAAACATGCATTACTTGTTTATTTTGGGTTTAGCACTCATCATAAACGGATATGTATGCAATCTTCGTTGCAATTATCATACATTTGGGTATGTGTGGGTGTAACAAAAAATTGTTATTCCAAATAACAATAACATCTTCACCAAAAGTGTTGTAAAAACATACGCTCGAGCTACTTCGTCACTTATTTGCCGAGGCTCAGAATACTTGGAAACCATCAATTCAGACATGTTGTGAATTTATAAACAAATCTCTACATACAAACTTAAAGTTTAACTCTCGAGTTTAAAGTTTGTTTTTGAATACATGCTATAGGCATGCAACGCAGTGCCAATTTGAGAACACAAACACAAACACATACAACGTTTCAAACACACATATGTTGATCTTGAAATAAGAACAAAAGTGAGTAAGACGTATGAGAAAAATAACAAAATATATCTTTTTGGAACAAGAGCAAGTCAAAATAAACACACTTAAAACTTAAGGAATCTTTTTTTAGAAAAACTCCCAATTCATGCTACTTCATAAAGCAAAATAAATGGAATCCTACATTGTATTGATCAAATTCATTGCTTTAATGAAAAGCCAAGGATATACACAAATTATTAATATTGTTTCATATTTTCTACTTCCACTAAAGTAACACTAATATTTTAGTACATAATTACCTAATATTTGTTATTTGTTGAAAGAAATTTAAGTTCAAATATGTTTTCATAAAACTTATTACTTTTCTGTGGATCTAACACTTTCGAATTTTATTTAATAACTAAGTCAATATTTGCAACACAATTCAAGTTAATAGACAATAGAATCAATATTGTATTGTAGTTTATCAGTAGACGTTACCACTGCAGGGACAATGACATGATGCGTCAAATTCCTGCGATCCTACTGACGCAATCGGACGCTTGTCGCACCGTCACAAGTATTCCACAAGCGAGTAAAAAAAAAATAGCTCTAAAATTAATTACTTCCTAATATTACAAATGCGAAAGTTTCTGATTATATGTGTGTACGTCACTCTTTCACCCAAAAACGAACTGGTCGGGTTTCGCTGAAATTTAGTAAACGAATAGATTATGGCTTAGATTAACACGTAGGATACTCATTTTCGTGGTAAACGTGCCTAAAGCGAGCGGAGCCATCTGAATAAGTAATATATATGGAGCAAATTATCTTAATCAAAAATTTCAATGCTATATGAATTTAGTTGACCCGAGAGTCATGAACTGTTCATTTGCTTTAAGCGTCCTTTGGTCGGCGCTTCAAGTGTCCGGTTATTGAAGCAAAATTCGCTCAATGCAAGCGTCAGGCTTGCAGTAACAAGCTAATGTTTTGTGGTCTTTAGGTAAGACAGTATCAGATTGGCGATTTAATTCAGACGCGTTTTTAATTTATTTCTGAAGACTTTAGTTCGTATTAGTAGTATAATAAGTAAAAAGTTAAATCATAAATAAATAAAAATTCAGTAAAATTCCCATATCCCATTTTACGATTAGATAAAAAAGACTATATTAGTCTGAATGCTCGTTAACATCATGCATAACTGATTTTGATTTTTTTCGCTGAACTTGCTCTGTGCTAATACTGGAACAAGTCCTTAATTTATAACTGGAACAGGGTTGACGATAACTGCCAGTTTAAAAGTGGGAATTTTTATGACGTCAATAGTATAAACGTTCAAATTAATGAAAATACCATCGCTCTGATTCATATTTAATGTACTTAGTAGATACTAACTATTAATACAATTATGTGAAAAAATAATAAATTACTAACATAATTAAAATATAATCAATATAATGCGTTTTATCAACACTTTCTGTTGACTGCAGCTCTTTTTACGTTTCATTGCTAGGCACACTTCTTTTTCCACATCTGGGAGAGGTTTTAGTATGTGTAAACATCATCGCCAATCCATTATCGTCCCACTGCTGGGCACGGATCTTATCTCAGAATGACAGAGTTTACGTGCCACGTGCGAATTAGTAGACTTCACACACCATTGAGACCTTTTTTTAAAGGACTGTCAGGTGTGTAGCTGTCCTCATGATGTTTTCCTTCACCGTAAAGCAAGCAAGCATAATTAATGTCTAAAATGAGGCCGTATTTCAACCATTAGGCAATATATTTTATCAATAATAACTGCTCTATTTAATCATGTTGATTCAAAATGACTGTTGGGTTAAGGTCTTGGATGTTTTTGGACCTTAAGGTCTTCCATTCATCAATAATTATCAGGCCCTTGAGGTCCACTATTGGATATTGGACAGAGGGTTTTGCTAGTAATCACCGCGCCTGATATGGGTGTCGGTAACTGCAGTTACAGGTGTTGGATGTTGGGTGGGAGTGGTGCTATTCTTAAACGATATCACATAAAGTCTCCAAAAAGGTTTAATTTAATGTTTCATTTAATGTTGTAATCAGGACTGATAGATTTACATTATTTGTGATGCACTAAAGTTATAATCTTGTGATAATAATTCTAAAGTGTAGAAATAATACGACACAACTAGGTAAAACAACAATATTAAATAAATACGATTTACAGTTACTTTATCTCACTCAATTATTTCTTTCTTAGTAATTCATAAACCACAAAATTGTATGTGCAAGTATTAAACTGGTTTCTACATAACACTAGGAACATATCACTTTATTGTGACGTCAATGCCGCACCTTGAAATAACATTTTCAAAATATAGCCTTAAAGTATAACGATTTAAATAACTATAAAATATCAAAATGCTGCGTTGATACGTGTTGATATTTGTTGAGTTGATACTCTACTATTATTATTATATTTTTGTACTTTGTTATTGATTAGCATGTTTTTTTATTTATCGTTTAGAAGTTGATTTTGTATATACATAGGTACTTGATGCCTCCAGGTCTTTCACAACTGTTGGGAAAATGCCTAATATTCCACTATTAGTCATTTTCCCAAAGATAGGAAAAAATAAAGAAGGATTTCGAACATGTAGATTTGATATCACTGTTATCTGTTTGTAAAATCGTTAGTAAAATTCCTACAGTTAGAGTTGATTGTAGATGAATTACAAAGATAAGCATTACGGTACGTTACGGTACGGTACGTTACGGTAAGGACTCGGACGGGCTGTAGCTTATGATTCATGCTTCTGTGCATCGGTAGGCACACTGCGAAGATTTGAATAAAATCTTGACAGCAACCCTTTGAATGGGTTTAACATTTGACGGGAGTTGGGTACGTTAGTATCGAATGATAGAGTAGAGTTGATGGAAACAATGGTGGAAAAGGTTGTATTCAGGTGTGGATAGTGTGTTTACGTGTTTGCGCAACAACTAGAGCAGTTATATTTTTGGATACATGTACTGAAGACATATTAAAGATAGGGAAATAAGTTTTATATCGTTAACTAAATATTTTACTACGACATCTGTCAATATTTTTTATTAAGATGATAATTAATTATTTGATAATAGGCGCTAGCAGCTGCGGGCAGTGTTGTAAAAAATCGCAAAATAATCACATAATATCATTATAATTTATTATAAATCAGCACGTGTAAGCCCATCGCGTGTAACTAACGTGTTTTTTTTAGGTTCAAAGACCTTGGATCTGATTGTAGGGACTTAATTAATCATTAACACTATCGTCATAAAAAACCGGTACATCAATTGTGTTAAGGATCTATTATAGTTTTTGAAATCTACATAAATTTTATTTACTTTGTATAACTTAGATAAAATAGTACAATTCTTTTCATTCTACTTATAGACTTCGTAACTAACCTTCTTTTTTCTTTAACGCAAATAAATGTTTATAGGACCCTATGTCATTACTGATAATAGTTGATAACGCTAATCATTTATCGGGAGCCTCCTATACATACGCCCGATAAAGAGTTCATACACGCTTACATTTAACTCTTCGATAATCTTGACAATATCCATCGTAGCAGTACCCCACATAGCAATCTTCCGATTACTTTCCTCACTACTTGTAAAATGATAACTACACTACACGATATAGTTAGCAATTTTAAATTAATGATAATTTTTTTCTTGAACGAGCATAACTTAAATAATAAGTTGATAGAAAGGCGCAAAAAGAACTCTCCTTCAAAGCGCGCGATGCATTAGATACTCCTCTAGCGTTGTAAAAGTCCATAGGCGACGGTGACTACTTTCCATCAGTTAGCCCGTCACCCCTCGTTAGGTATCGTTAGGTACGAATATAAAAAATGTTTTATGGACTTTTCTAACCAGTTTGTAAATTTGTTTATTGACAAACCGACAACATTTGTTATCTTTTGTAAAACGGAAAATTATTGATATTCCTATCAGAACATCAATAATTTTCCGTTTTACATATAACCAAAATAAAGTATAATTAAAGTGTGATTATCTTATCTATATTTGTTCTCAAAATCAAAGAACTCCTGAAAATGTATGTCAATGATTTTAGGCATCTCGCGTTTATTTACTTTTGTAACATTAACTTTATCGTGGGGTTCCCACTAGCGATAACAAGATTATCAAACGTAATTACATCAATTTGAACCCAGTCGAGGTCTTAGCAAGATAGTCACGCATTGACCGGTCATAATATCGCCGGTGGTTCCCCGGCAACCAGGTACATACCCACTTGATACTCGTCCAACGACAATGTAAATAAGCCATTTGTAAGCAGAACCCGTCTTACTTTTCGCAAACCGGTTCCGCCTTGAGCCTGCCACCATGTAAATTGATCAAAAATTTAATTTGCATACGTGTTATAATTTTCTGCTCCCTCGCATCTTTGCTGGCCCTTAATTTTGATTTCTCTCTTTTGATGCCTCAAACCCTTTCTTAACTATGTAAATATCTATTACAACGGTAATTTTATATAATTTTCGTGAAAATAATTATTCACAATATAAAAAAAAAAACAAAAATTCCAATGTATAAACAAACATTCATGCATATTCCGAATATTCTAAATGTTTTTAAATTTCATGTTCGAGTAAGAAGTGTTTGAAATACTATTAACATTTAAAAATCAACAAGAACCAAAATCATTATGTGCAGATCTCAAGTGTATGAAGAAGTAAGATTAAACAACGGCAAAAAACACAATCCGCAGACCGATCGGACGAGACCCTAAATTTGGCACAAAAACATGTTTACACAACACGGAGCCACGACTCGCATGTTCAATTCAATTGGTTTGGGCCCCGATGCAACAGGTTTTGGCACCAAATGCACGCGACTTGCAATAAAATGCGCGTTGACTCATAAGGATTTAGCAAGGTTTATTGCAACTTTACGATCCTCTTTGGCTTCTTGATAACCAATAAAATATAGATAACCTTAGCCCTGGAGTCATGAGCAGAGTAATCTCACTATAAATTTTAGTTTTACGACCGATATCTGAGAGCTCGAATCTTTTACCTATTCTGTGGGTTACTTTGCAAGCAGGATGCATGTAACCTGGATATCGTAAGAGCCTATTCGATTTCCACATGATACAAAAAGTAGGTCCAATGAATAATGTTGAATGAAACGGATATTATGTGAATCAAAAAATAATATTATGAAATCATACTGAACGCAAATATGACGGATGTGTTGAAGACAGTCGAATTGTCCAATGTATATTGAATACTGTCGTATATTTTCATTTCTTCTTCATAGCTACAGTTAAATATTAAAAGATATATTTTTTCATACACAAATTTAGCTGTAGTAAAAAAAAAACATTTAAAAATCACGAAATAATTAATAATTCTGAAAGATACGAAGTGCTAAGTAGTCGCTTGTCAATGAAACCTTAATCTTATTAATCTTATCAAATCAGAAACTGAGTTCTTAGCTTATAAAATGTTTCTATTATTTCATGAGTAATTCCTGGAATCCTAATAAATAACAAAAACATATCAAATATTCATAGATGTTTGTCGAACGAATAACAAAAATTTGTTGACAGTTTCATTTCCCGTCCTCGTGAATACAGAAATCATAGAAAAAAGAAGTATTTACACACATAGAAGCACTTGAAGTTACATCATCTTTAATACGTAGATTTACTAATCTTCAACTAAATAACGTTTATTACGATCCAGATCGCAATATCTCTTAAAAAATATTTACATTTCTGATAAAAGAACCCGTATGAAGTAAAAGGTGAATTACCGTAATGCGCGGTGGAATCATATGCAACATTAAATAAGCGATTCATTTGAATTAATTTAGGTACTTTACTGTTTTAATATTATCTAATTGGCAATTCCTTAAAAGTATTTCTTGGCACTGTAACGACAAATTAATTCCAAACATTTGATCATAAATCATCATGAAGCCTCCAGTTTATTACTCGTCAAGAAGATTAACTCTTCGAATTAAGTGAAAATCGTGAAAAAATAAACACATCAGTTGGATTGAGCCATAATACAGATCGGCTTGTCAATTACGGAGCGATATCAATAAAATTAGCGTTGCGGGTCGCATTGTTGTATCATTAACCTTCTGTAGCGGTGTCGCCACTGTCACCAGCAAGTGATTCATCGAATTTGGATGCTCGCTGCGTGTGCGCGAGGTCGCGGCTCGGCCTTGTGTTGTATCACCCGATCAGCTGGGCCAAGGAGGCGGCCCTACGTGATGCGCTTCGCGAAATGGATGGATTGGAAATGTTTCTCGATCTACCGGAGATTGTCTTGGCTCATTAAAGAATTTGAGCTTCAACATGCCTCCTGGATTAAGCTTAGTTTCGTTATACACTTTTTAAAATTTCGGAATTGATTTCTAATTCTGTAATAAGAGATGTATATTTTTATCACTACGTATATGTATTAGTTTAGTTCCCTGCTTTCACTCTAGGTTTTACCCAGTTGTAGAAAAAGGTCCGTACTCGACAGTAAGATATAAAAAGTTTGCAACCATTTTTAGGATTGGTATCATTAAATCATATAACTTTATTTTTTACATACCAATAAGAAGAAATAACATCACGACCAGACATAAAGAACTTGAAAAATACAAAGAGGACGCAAGTCCTTTTAAATGTTAGTCATCACTTTGGCACAGTTAAGGGCCAACAAACTTAAGTCATTACCGTATGGCACAATGGTAAATACTCATATATCCTGAAATGTACGTTGGAAGAAAGATAATGTGGATCTAATGGGTTGTCACGTCACTGACAGCATACAATTCTTCTTTGTGGCGCTATGGGATCGTGAGTGAAATTTTAAAGATTTTTTGTGGTGCGTTATTATAATATGAGGTCCATTTTATTTCACACTTGTTTACCGTATTTAATACTGAATAGTAAATTTTATGTCTAATATTCATTTTTTTAAAAGTACACTAAGATTTTAATACACGGTTATTTGAAATCTTCAATTATTTTGGAAATGTTTAGTAATTACTAGAAATTAAATTAAGCATTTTTCATCAACAAGAGATGTATAAATATAGGTAAGTGATAAAGAAGGAAGCGTAATAATTAATGATTTCCTTCAAAAACGTTTAAAACAATTAATATGAAGTCTAGAAGACACCGATAGGTAGCACGTCAATAGTCAATGCCATGGTTGTTTCAAGCTCGGCCATAACTAGTTTTATAGCTCGTAAAACTGCATTATTTACTTTGCAATCTCAAATTGTCCAAGCATTCGACCTAGCGCTGTCATTGTTAAAGGACAGTAAACAAAAGGAGAAAATAAATACAGATAATTATGTATTCTCCCGGCATGGACTATTCACTATTGGAGTAGAATTTTAAGCACTATATTATTAGCCTATTAAGTTAAGTTTATGCTTAAAGACGGTTATTACTTAGCCTTTTGATGTAGGTACGAAGAATTAAATAACAGTAGGGTGTGTGAACGTGATTTGCTACAAGTAGACATTTTGCCAAAGGATTTTATAGGATGTATTAAAGTGTTCATAACATGTTGCGATATAGGTTTGAAATTGCACTATACAAGTAGAATGCAGTTATTTCTAAAGGTTTCTGGAACGAATCTACTAATCAAAAAAACATATGTAAAAAAAAATACTTATTATATTTTAGTAGCAGATATTTATGAATTTCCAAGAGGCTCTTAATGAAAATCTTTTAAGCCTGTTCCAGTTCATGATGCCCATAAATCAGGCATATGGAATGCGCGCTCGTTTTTCATTCAGATCTCTCATACTATTCATGTTGCATTTCATGTGTTGCATGCAGAGCGACTATTATTAGCCTACATATTGAAAACAAACTCGTCTGTCGGCTGTCAGTTGAGTTTTTCATTAGATGCTTGTCGACAAGGTCGTGCAACGCTTGAGCGAAGCGTCATTATTTATATCACGTTAGTTCTATTCGTAAGAAGCATTTCAGTTAATATTTGAAACTAAATCATCGCGATGAAAACAGTAAAACAATAACCTAATGTTAGATGTATGAATTTCGCCAATTTTCTGACACCTCTGACTCTGCAATGTTATATGTATATTCGAAATAAAGTATCTTTATTGTAACTGAGAAGAAAAATATCGCAAAGAAAATTAAAATTCTAAGGGTTCTCTAAAAGAAAAATACGGAAAGTAGTAGAACTATATAAATCTGTACTTGTTAGAATATGGCTTAAGCTTTTCTCATATTAAAACAAGACACGTACCCATCACTGGGACAATAATGGGTTAATTACGATGGCGATGATGATGATGAAGAGCAACAAAATTTTGATGTACCTTATTTGTCATAATAATTAATACAAGAGTAACTATACAATTGTAGTAAAACAGAGTTTCAATGAAATTAATGCTAACATGCTATTTATCCACCATAAAATATTATTGATCGTAGTTTGTAAGACAATTTACAGGTACATTTCAAGTTTACAACTTTAAGTTATTAATGACGTTATTAATTGATGACAATAAATATTTAACGACCATAGTTAGAAATCATTAGCATTTATTGCATATGCAACGTTAACCGTTGCACCTACACATAAATAGTTAAAAACGTTAAAGATAAGTCTAAGCACGTAGTACATACTAATAATTTCTTTAAGCTTGTATCTTATACATCTTATTTATTTAAAAAAAATACAGTAATATACAATAATTTCTAATCGGTAAATAATGGCTCACCTTTATATTTTAGATATTACTTTATACAAAAATTTATCAAATTGCATTGCTCTTAGAATTCGTATAGAGCCTCATTACCTTCTACCTGGTAGGTAGTACTATTAATTAATTAATTTAATGACAAAGAAACTAGCAAATTAATTTCAACAATACGCGTATATAGTAGGGAGTTGCCAAGGGAACGCCCCACATCATTTCACCAAGAGAGTTCTTAGCATCGAATCTATCCGCACGTGTCGCTTAAAATCAAACGATCACTATTCTTAGTAATTTTCGTATTTCACATATTGTATAACACGCAAGGCAATGGTGAACTGGGTTCCACGCGTTCCTAATTTTGAAACTTTTATGGATGGATATGACATGTATATGATATAGATATTGTATGACTATTTATGTCCAAAGTCAGAACTGGTGTTACATTATAGTACTCAGTATGAGTCTGGTCAAATCGAATCAAATAAAATTGAAAATATTTTTAACTCAACTCTGACCAGTTGGATTCCGTCATTTACAATATTCTAAGACTATTTTTTTAAACTTGTAATGATCATAAATTGTATGTGTGTTGTAAGATTCAACACACATAAATTCTGATAAATCAGCAACCTTTTGAATTCTTTGATTTCTTCTTTGAATTCTTTGTTATTCACATACGAGGTATGAAGAATTTTCGAACGCAAAATGAGTGTGTTGCTCCATAAGTCTTGAAGACAACTGCGATATTAAACGATGTAGTGTTTTATTCGCGCTTACCATCCCACACGTTACCAACCTGATAATGGCCGCAACAAGTAATCCTTGACTCGGACCACAATTATCTGGACACTTTGCATCAGCACTTGACACCGATGTGTATATACCCGTTTCATTTGCCGACATATAAGTCGCTGATGCCAAGAATTCATTTAATGACCGGTAAATTATATAAGACGGTGTGTTATTATATGCAGTTGAACTTGACTCGATTGTGATTGGTTACTGTGATGTAGCGAGATGAGAACAAGATTTATCTAAAACATCTTTATTCTTTGGATGCAAACATGATATTAAAAAATATCAAATTGAGACATGTAAAGAATTTCACATGTGAAATCAATTTTATTTTTTTAATTACAAATAAGATTGTTTCACAAGGTCATTGCAAATTATAAGCAAATTGCTCATCAATAATATTCAGAAAATCAAAGATCGCATTAATTTTATTGTCTGTAATTGCATCTTGCATGTTGTCTTGTTTAATAGAAGGATTATTGTTCTAACCTTGTCCAGTTGCATCAGGACCTTGAATTGGAATTGGATCACAAAAGAAATTGTTGCAATCATGGAAACGCATAATCGATAGTTTAAAGCCCTTTTTGTTCTGCAACCGGCCATCTTCAAGTTCGATGTTATCATTGCAAAATTGTGAAATAATGGTTCGTTACTTGATAGTAAAGTATAATTATCGTTTCATAATTATTGGCTTGAACAATTATCTTTTTATATCAAGAAATATCAGGGATTTAACCTAAGCGTTTGTTGAGTAAATGCTCGTAAAACTAAATGGCCAAGCTTGAATACTTTGCAAATGTTGCATTTAAACATAAAAGTACCTCGTATGTTGACGTCATGTGGCACAGAAACATGCTGTGAATATAAGTTTATCGTGTAAATCTTAGATGCGGCTTAGAACTGCTTAAGAAGCTACTAGCACGCGCATTAAGACAACAATCATGAAACAAATTGTTTAGTTTAATTGTATAGGTTGACTGACATCTTTTAAATTATTTATCAAATTATAATGTATGTTTTCCTTCTCTTTACAGATTCGTCAAACCTGATGAAGTAGCGAAGCTTTGGGGGCAAATGAAACAGAACGACAACATGACCTTCGAGAAGTTCAGCAGAGCGATGAGGTACCACTACAGGCAGTCGGTGCTCGTGTCAGTGCCCTCTCACCGCCTGGTCTACCAGTTCGGCCACAAAGGACCTGACTTCAAGACAGATAACCCAAACTTCGTCAAAGTCAAATTGGAAACGGAGATGACCTACTCCTAGTTATGTAATTGAAAGCAAAGGCTAAAGATATTGGGACACGATGCCCAGTAATACAAAGTAAGAGGGACGTTGGATTGTATTAATGTTTAATGTAGCAAGGAGCCCTGGTTCAGCTCTCTTTGAGATAGGTAGCAAAGAAAGGACTTGTTGAAAGATTGACGTCACAGCGATGACTAGAAAAATAATAAGATTTTTGCGATGGAGAATTTTTGATGGATTTAAGATATAGCATTTGATTTTTGATATTAAAGAGAGTTGTTCTAGGGTTTAATTATTTGGAACGATAAAGATTAGGACATTGTAGGTTAAGGAAAATATAATGAATAGATAGATGTTTTCCGAAATGTTCTGAGTGTCGTTAAGGAACTTGTCTCACCGCCGAGTAAAACGAGTAGAATTGTGTAAGTAAATGTTAAGTAAAATGGATATTCATGTTTTGACAGTAGCATTGAAAAAGTATTTATCATCTATCGATTACTCGGTTGCGGTGGAACAGGTCGGTAAAAGTAAGCTCAATATGTATGGTTCGGTATCGGTTCAGTGGTTGTAAGGTAACATGAATGTTGGATGGTTGACCCCGTCAATTAATGGTTGTAAACCCTGTTGAAGTGTCCATATTATTTTTTTAAGTGATCTTATTGTATTTTTACAAATGGTTTTACCCTCGGCGTGAGTTTTTCGTGGTCGAACTTTTAACGGTTGTTCAGAGCTACGGATTTTTGATAAAGTATTTTTAAAGTTTCGATTGTTGTTACCGTATGGATAAGATTAATAGGTTAGTAATATAGTTGATACGTTTCAAACATTCCGATTTTATTTATATTATTATTTCATTATTAAGTTATTTAGTTTTCAGTTTGATAGAGATGATGTTGCCATACTTCGTATTTGTTATTTAAGTAATGTACTTAATTTCATATCTCCATTTTCATGTCATGCATAATGTGTCGTTTTATTAATTGTTTATTACTTATTTTTATATAACTATTTAATGAAAACATCACTTTTCTCAGTGTTAGCGTATTAATTAGAATTAAGGTTTAAATTGGCGCGAATGTGCAATAAAATGACAAGTGTAAAGATCTGCAGGCCAAAGATTAAGTAGTTTGAACAAAAATGGTACATTAATGTTTTTAAGGTAAAAAGAAAGATTTTTGACAATGTTATTTTAATTTTAGATTTAAGTTCGTGACTCTCAGGCAATCGCTGTGATGTAATATAAAAATTTAAAAGTTTCGCTTCTGTAAATAGTTACTAGATTTTTTTCTTATAATAACATTAATATCACAAATCATAATAATCTTTATACTTTTTTACATCTCTTGAATACATCACAAATTTAGTTACCACTATTTAGGGCCACATTTTTTGCAAGTAATCGTTAATATGTTAAGGTATTTCTGACTTCTTTTATTAATCGTAGTCTATCGAAAATATGATGTTCAGTATTCAGGGTAATGATAGGTTTTGATGTAGTTATTAAAATACATAATAAACATCACACCATGGTCAATTCAGATATTTGAGTACAAAAACTGTGTCTTAAGATTATACGTAATTATTGTTACAATTTTAAAACAATATTTGACATTACTGTAAGCCAACATTCATAATTTTAAGATTGTCGTATTAAGCTCATAGACTTATATAAAGGTGCGTATTTATTATGTAATAATTATCTCAAATATTGTTTCTCGTCCCTCTTACCCATCTAACGTAGTCGTAATAAAAATAGACTTAATTAAACTTGTAAAAATGTGTCGGCGCACATTTTGGAAACTGAAAACATTACTAAAACAAACTTAATGTCAGTGCGATACACTCAAAGTGTGCAACACAAAATGGAGAACAAAATGGCGCTTACGCCACCTAGCGTCATTATATTAAAATTGTGGAAAATATACAACGACTTTTGAAATAACATATATTTATTAATATATTTAATTATTGTACCATTAGCCACTCCGCTGTTTATTCTTTTGTCTACTATACCTATGGTGGATATTTAATTTTCAATGCAAAATTTTTGTGAACTGTGAATTCCGCGCAAACGAATTCTGAAATTATATTCTCCAACATTTCTAACGTTAATATAAGAATATCAATATGATATTTATTGTATTCTTGATATTATATTGATAAATATCAATTTGACTATAATCGGTAAAGTACAAAGACCGATTTCGTAAAGAATTTCAGCATAAAAAGACACTCGAATTTAGATTTCCTTTGAATGTTGAAAGTGGGGTTGTTGGTACCAACGTGCCCGTTTTCCTTTTCCTCGTGAAACCCCAAAAGATACACGTGTATTCTATTTATACTACAAAATGTTTTTCATAATATTACAATACGCAAATGATCTTCAAAAACATTCTGTAAATAGTACCGATCTCAACATTCCAATTATTAGATAAATGTAAATTGACATACCTAAACTCATTATAAAAATTAATGTTTGTATATTTATATTTTATGGCATAGATTTAAATAACTGGGTATGGTTGGAGAAGTTAGTGCGTGTATGATTTTTTGAATAATATTATCGCATACTCACGATACATCGATTTTATTTTTTTATTGCTAATATTTTGACTCGGTATAGATCGTGGTCATGGTGAAAAAAGGGAAGAGTCAGGTCACTAGACCGATTTTCAAATCTTATAAAATCTTACAGATCTTATGGTTTTGTAGTCGAAAAAAAACGAAGTCGAAACTAAAATTTGTCTCTGGAATATATTAAAACTTGCAGCAGTAAAATATTTTCCAGATAATTTTTAAACTTTTGCAATATTTTTTCTTTGCTTCTTCAAACGAATTATAAGTGAACCATTGAAACATTTTTCTACATAAAATCAAAACATTTAATCAAAACCTTTCAAGTTAAAGCTGAGGTTTACGGGGCAGTCCTTTGATAGATGAATGGAGCGAGTCGTATTTAAATCTATGCTATTGCTTTATATAATATAATAAATTTCTTTATGTACTGTAAACGTTTAAGTTAATTAAGACGTTGAATTGATCTTTTTGCAATCCAATTGTATATTATAATTCGTAGGTTAAGGGCTGATCATTGATGATCATCGCGAATTGTTATTGATTATTTGATGACTATGTGAAATAGAGAACAGATTATACGATTTTGAATGTGAATTTATTTGTTTTAATTTCTAATTTTACACCTGTTACTTCCACTTGTTACTCCTATGTCTAATGACAACACTCAACAACACAATGGGCACTATGGCTCCAAATATAATTATATTATTATATAATTGAAGGTGGTAGAACTCTTTGTGGTTCGACTCCTGAACCACCACCACCACACCTATTTCTGCCTCTTAACAGCAGTGTTATGCGCTGTTGTGTTCTGGTCTGAAGGGTGCGGTAAGGGAGACATACTTTTCCGAGGCGTTCCATCTTAGTCCTCAGGGGTAGCAACGCATCTGTGGCTAACCTTGGGTGAGACTTTGATCTTACCTAGGGTTGAT
>DWPF01000068.1:0-15255 GCA_018251575.1 Cecropterus bathyllus | reverse complement strand
GAAGATATCTTAAACTTGTTTATTTTTGATTATTATTCATTAATGACCGATGACCAGATAGGTGTAATTACAATAAGTAATTGTGGTTAAGACAAGGACACTTAAAAAAAGACACTTTCTACACTCATAGCCCCACACTAGGATTTTCTCCTGTGTCATGGGTACCATGGATACACAAAGACGAATATACAAACACCCAGACCCAAAACAGAAATCTAAACTCATCCTTTAGATGTCCGTCTGGCCGGGGATCGAACCCGGGACCCTGCGTGTCAAACCGGTATGGTGACCGCTCCACCACGTCGTCATCGACACGATATCCACAGAAATATAAGTAATAATTTTTGGCGGCTAATACGATGCTTCATGTGATAATGCTGTATGATGTCTGAAACGTTCAATGTATAAAGCTTTTATATAGGCTTCATATATACGTTTACATCCACCAAACTTATATTTAGTTGAAATGTAACTAAAATCCACTCTATAATTTTATTAGTGCAAATAGATGACGCCTCCACAACGTGATTGCCTATTAAACATATCTGTGTGTACACAGATGTGAACAAACAAACGTTAGCAAATAGCTCTATTTCATTCGCTACAAAATAAGTATTAATAGTACGTCTACCCTTGAAGGCAGCGTCTCACCCTCATCAATAATTTCATGTCGTCTGAAATATATCGCTAATTTTTAAGGACTTTAATCATTGTGATCGGGTAAGAACAAGTCAGATAACAAATGCCAGTCAGTGGGATAGATATCACAAAGTTTTTGTGTTTTTCTGCGTGTTCATAGATTAAATTGTTACGTACGCAAACATTGTATTCATTTACACGTATTGTCGCAGAGTACGTATACAGTGAGAAAGTTGCTTACATGTGGTTGTTAGACGCATGTCAACGCACACATTAATACAATACAATATCAATTAAAATTATGGCATTTTGTGCTCGTTATTTGGAAGCGTTCAATGAGTGTTACGCACATACCGATACAGTATCAATTAAAGCTGTTTTCTTCGTCGACGTGGAATGAATACAATGCAATCAACATTCCATATTTAGCATCACTGGCAATCGTTAATATTAGCGAACCTTAATTTCTAATATTTGTCAACCTTCCAAGTGACGTGAATCTGTTTCGATGTGAATTTGCTTATTTTTATACACTTATATCTGTCCATCCTTTTTGTTGCGAACAAGCAAGATAGCGCTAAGCTTTCTACTGAAGTATTTCTAGAGCGCTTGAAGCTCTCCAAAAAATGTGCAAAAAGACTTCTCCAAAGCTGGCGACACATTGGCGACTCCTCTGGTATTTTAAATGTTAAAAGACGACGAACAATACTTTCCTTCAGGTGGCCATGTAAACTTCGACGTATTTTTATTTAATTCGCACTCTATCACGATTTGAAATATTCTATGAAGGTAAGCTCTCGCCATAGCAACCTTAATAAATTAGACAATATTTTTGGCAAATATAATATTTCAAATGAGATTTCGTTTGGCTTTACTAAAGTATATTTTTGGCATCTTCTAATTTCAACCGCTGCGAACGAATAGTCTCTTAAATTGAACAACTATTTTATTTTACAAGATCTTTTTATTAAGATGACTATGTAAAATAACAAATTTATTTCATTTTCTTGAATACAGGGCTTATAGCTAAAAGCGTGTTGCTTTTATTAGCTTCGGTCGTATCTATCTATATATGTTTGTAACATAATCTTTAAAAAGTTTTAATCTTTAAGTTGAAACTTTGCACGCTTATCAAGGACCTATGACAATACAATATTCGTCATATATATCTTTATATATCGCACCCCTATAAGTTTTAAATATGAAAGTTTGTATGAATGTCGTCCAATTTTAATGCAAGCTCAATGATACTTAGTATTTAGCATGTTGGTTTGATATAATGGAATATTATTTTCACCAAGTTTGGAAAATCCATCAAGTCGGCCGGTTTTGACGCAACTTTAATGTATTTGGGTTTGTGACCTGAGAGGTTGTTTTCACATATGATGCGCTAGAATTTAATTTTCTCTGCTATAAAATTATCATCCATAAGACTGAAAAAGAAAAAAATAAATAATTATTTAAAAAGCTAAAAAAACACGCTTTTGTAACTAATATTCGCTCCGTTAACAAATAATATACAATAACATGATTTGAACTAGCTGAACTAAAAAGTAGAAAATAAATAACTCATTTATTATGCAAAAAGGTGTAAATAGTTTCATAATTTTGATACTTTATAGTGAAAATTGACACGAAAAACAATAAAAAGGCCTTTTGATTTAAACAGTCAGTAATTTCGAAAATAAGAAAAGACACCCTCAGAAAATAGAGCAGGGAAAAGGGTTGACACAAAAGAATCCCCCCGGGCTGACGCGTTCCGAGGGACATTGTCTTGTTGTAAGATAACAATACAAGAGACCTTTACATAGTTCATTTTAAAAGGAACGGAGCAGAAAGTGAATAGGTAGGTTAATTAATAATTATTATAATATCTTTATTACAATACGTAACATTTATTCCTTTTACAAGTGTAAAAAGATTCCATTATTCTTAAGTAAGAGTCTTTACAACTTATTAAAAGCATTAAGCTTAGAAACTTATACGAAGTGAATTACAAAAGATTTTAACATAATATTTTTTTTATTTTTCTCTATGAAGGTTTTGGCATCAATGAATATTTTTTTTACTCTATGGAAGTAGCAAACGAGCATGCAGTCCACCTGACGGTAAGTGGCCACTGCCGCCATGGACATCTGTAAGCAAATTCATACAGAACAGGGGCTCTATCTGAAAGTTGCGTTGCTACTCCCGTGGACTAAGATGTCGCTGCTTCACGCTAGAAATAGGTGTGGCGTTGGTACCTTCCTGGTCGAACTATACTCGTTCTTCCACCTTCAAGGTACTGTTTTTTTAATAATAGTATGATTAAAATAAATATATAGCAGTTATATATTATGGTTCTCTTGTTTACGACCCTAGCTTCACGCTAGCTCGCATTGTAGTGGTGTTGTGGAGCTGAGAACAGCTACTACAGTAGCACTAACTAAACCCGCCAAACAGAATTCCAAAGCAGACGCTTCGGAGTTCTGATTTGAATGCTCTAAGAAAAGGAAAGCGAGGCGAGGTGATAACGCGCAATCTACCTCCAGAATGACTCTAATTTTATTGTCAGTTAATTTCATGTCCAAAGACAGCAATGACCACTTACGGTCAGGTGGACTGCATACCCGACTATTCTTTAAAATATATTTTTTGTATACAAAAAATAAAGCAACTATTTTGTATTGTAAATATCAGTTGCAATACGATACCTATTTCAAGCACACATTTCTCCAGCTGAATAAAATTTCAATTATTTTTAGATGTTAGCTTCCGTTTTGAGCTGTAAGCAAATAAACGAAGAATATCAGGAACAAACGTCACGCTCCCACCCGCCGCCGCCGCCCGGTACCGCTCACGGCACGGGAGCTGCGCCGTGACGTTGATTGAACAACTTTTATGAACCAACTAAAACTTATTTTGCATTCGTTCGTTCAGAACTCACGAATAGAAGAAATTTAAAGTATTCGTTTTCCCATTTAGTTCGCTCGAAAAACACGATAATGTTTCAGACTCTTAAAGAAATAAATATCTACTGAACTATTTTTAGTTATACCGGTTACCACAGTAATGAGTGTCTTATGTATTATTCCAGGTCATGAACTATCTGTATGTCAAATTCCAGCAAAATCCGACCAGTAGTTTATGCGTGAAAGAGTAACAAACATACATACATCCTCACAAACTTTCTCCTTTATAACATTAGTAACAAAAGTAAGAAGTAAGATAACCAACCCAAGGTCGAGTCTCGAATCGTATCAGCGAACAAATCCACGAATTGGAGTTAGTTTCACAAAAAGTAGTGTCAGAATGGAAGAGCCATTTGAGTGTAGTGATTTATCGTCTGCTTTGGCGATTCAATCCCGATAGCGGGGTTTTTGTGCGGGCCGGCTGATCGATCATTGATCGGCCCTGGATTACGTACGTAATGTATTTAGAGGGAAATCTGTAAGTTGATTGGGTCGGCTCTGCCCGACGCGCTGCAGCTCGCCGGCCGGCTCATGTAATACATGTTACGTGTTCTGTCGTATCATCCCCTTTAGTATAGCTTATTGTAAAGAATTTTGGATCAACAGTTACTTTATCTCTTTGTCTTTGATTTTATTACAAATTCGGAGAACGTCCCTCAAACTGGAGAATTACTGAAGATAAAGAAATATTAGGTATTTGTTGCGTGTTTTTGAGTTACTTTCGAATACCTATTCTTTTTGGAGAACAAAAAATACAGTCAACACAAATGGCTGCTTAGATAGACGTGACATAATTTGCCTTGTCACTAAAAATTACCCTGCATTCACCGTGGCCCGGGAACGAACGGAGCGTGGAAATAGTCCGGAGTCCGTTGGTAACGAAATTTAAATCCAGCCCTACGATGGAAATAATCTTGCACTAACGATTTTTGTTATTTCCGAACACCGCCCAAACACGTATGCCGTAACGGTAGTTTTGTATGAAGAGGTAATTTTCGGGCCGAAGTGATAACAATGCAGATGAGGGTGTGAATGACCCGAATAAAGTCTTCACTTGGGTAAACAACTTACAAGTGGTCCCACTTCTTCCGATCCAAGATATACAAAGGATAATTAAGGCGTACAACTTAGTAAGTTACGAGCATTCTGTTTTACTGTTTCTGAGCTGCGATCCTGGTCACTGTAATTTAATGAAATAGTCGTAATATAAACTTTGTGTAGAACAAAACGAATTCGTGCTTCAACATTTTGATAAAAAAGAAGAGCTCGCTTCGGAGAAATGTTTACATAATATGAATACGTTATATGAAACTCCTGTTTGCAATGAACATCTAAATATTATAAACGACTGAATGAACGACTGACTGAATGAGCTCTCGAATTTAAATGATCATCAGAGAAAATATAACTTACAACTGTTATGACTAGAAACAATATTACAAATAAAATACAATATTTGTAACAAAAGCATGTCTGTTTCAGGATCATCATAAGATGAAGCCAATAGAGCTTGTAACTATATTTACTACAATCATAAAAATATTGGAATAAAAAATGTATATAATAACTTTACTAATATTATAAAGCTAAAGAGTTTGTTTGTTTGGTTAAACGCGCTAATCTCAGGAACCGCAGGTTCGAATTGAAAAAAATATTTTTGTGTTGAATAGTCCGTTTATTGAAGAAGGCTATATGCTATTTAACATCAAGCTATGTTTATTTTTTTGATGTAGTAGCGGGTGAAACCGCAGGGCACAGCTAATATATTATAAGGCAGATTAGCAAGCTGCAGGAGGTGACAAATGTAATCAAGGTAGATTTTTCTGTAATATTTTTTTATCTCTCATCTACTTCTTAATATATATAAATTACGTGTCACGTTGTTTGTCCTTGATAAACTCCTAAACAACTGAACCGATTTCAATCAAATTTGCACATCATGTGCAGTTTGATCCAACTCGATAGATATAATAGTTTATATCTTTACGTGTCACATTATTTGTCGGTTATGGCCTTCTATGAACTGCCAATTTTTTTTACCAAACGGATCTGCTAGTTTTATAATATATTTTAGTTTCGATTCTTATATATTTAATGATTGTAAAACTTATTTTTCTCTTTTCACTTGAGCTACTTGGTTTGGCTAATTTACCGCTTTTAGGACTGACAATTAAAAATAATTCGTCCTTCTGACGCAGTTGGGTAAAATGTAGCAAATTATCAAATCAAATTAATATAATTTATAAAAAGGCTTTAATTCAGACAGATATGTCTTGGTATTCTTTTTGTATACAATTTCCTTGACACCATCTGAAATTCCGAACTATCTACCAAAGATTTCATAGGAAAAGCGAAGCATTTTGCCTTACAACTATTTTCCTGCTCATTTCAATATCCCATATAAATTCAGAAGTGAAGTCAATTACTTATCTTTATTACAGTTTGGATGAATGGTGTTTTTAGCGCTACCTCGCAACTTTCAAAGTTATGATTCCCAACTTGGTTTTTAAACGGTGTTTCGTGCCAGCATTCTGTTTGTTCGCAGCCCGTAGTGGCGAGTAATGGGGGTGGATGGCGGGCAACGTCATGTTACCAAGATTAGTGGTTTCATCTACATATTAAATTGCATTATTCCTGTAACACCGACCAACTCTTGCCTTGCACTGTTTTAAATTTGAATAAATTCTCGCCGACTACGTAATCATAACAGCTTTTAAGGCGTTCGTGCTCACAATCTGATTTTTCATTTTAATTTGAAATACAGTTTGAACCCGTTATCGAGTGGGTAAATTTTATACTGTGGAATAAATTGTTGCTCTTTTAAAAAGGTTTTTATCATCAGCTCGTAGTGAAATACTATGGACTTTTTTGATGTTATTTTTATCTTGATACCGGTAATTAATTTTATATGTTACTTTATGTTACCCGTTTTTATTTTTTTAACCTTCAACTTACAAGAAACGGCTTTACTGTATTTTTCTGATAATGTTAGTACATGTTGTATTGTGTTTATGATGAAGGGTATTCCCATGAATCAAGTACCTAATCGTAAGGAAAACCGGGAAGGAGAGTTAAAGGAAGAATACTTTTTTTTAAATAAGGCTGTGTTTAATTCTGATTTTGATGAATGATGTGGGTTTAGAGAAACGAGGCACGTCTAGAAGTAGCTTATTCACATGGACTTGTAAAGCAAATGATGAAAAAGTAGGGATATGTGAGTACCTGTGATAAATGAGATAAATCATTATTTATGTGGCTGCAACCATTTAAGTAACCCATTGCTGGGCATGAGTCTTTCCACAGATAAGCCAGGAATGAAATATGAACCTTACTGCTTTTAATTAAAATTAACCTGAAACAGTATAACAGCCAGTCTAGTCTAGCGTAGACTACGAGCGGACATGTAACAATACACCGGCCGGCGCCGCGCGGACTGCCGGCAAGTTCAAGACCGCTCGCCCCTCCCGCTCCCCCGCTCCTCGCTACTCGCTGCATATGACCCGTGCATGTGCGGTACCTAGCATGGTGCACACGTAGTCTATGCACTTGTGACTATATATTAATCGTGAAAAGGTAGTGCCTAAATTAACGGGGTCGAAAAAACGAGAAGCAAAGTAGAAGTCCACTTTGCTTCTCCTTTTGTCGAAAGCAGTGTTATTTTATTGTAGTTGTAGTACAACTGTAAGTAATTTCGAAATAAAACCCCACAGAGGACCATAGACTTAAGTTATCTATCTAACGCATATCTAAGCAGAAAAAACTTTTTAAGTTATAATTATAATAAGTTGGGCTAAAACACAAGAATCCAAGGCCTTAAAACAATAAAAAAAATCAAAGCATCAAACACAATTTAGTTACAATTTGTTACTAGTGTTTGACGTGAAACGATCAAGTTTGTCTTCATTGTTATTATTTCACGTTGTGCACTCTACACTCGATAAACTGGTGTTCATGTATTTCGAACACTATGTAATTAAAAAAGTTTCCGCTACGAGAACCATTGAAAACGTAGATATTTCGTAGCCACAGGTAACTCTGGCAGAATTTGAACACGCTAATGTGTTAATTCTGCTAGTCGATAGGTATAATTTCAAAGGATAATAACATTTTGCATTCGGTCGAGTTTCATGTACCACTTAGCCATTTAGTTCTTTGAAATATTTTTTATTGAAATGTGTAGAACCAAACATATCGCACGAAAACGAAAGGGACTGAAATCAAAATTATGAATTGAGTTTCAGACATTTTCATGACACAAACCTCCTAGTAACAAAATTTTTTTCGCGTAATATAACGAGTAACTCTTTAAATTTTTTGTTTTTTTTTTTTACTGAAGTACCTAGTTCTCGCGACTGTTTTTTCTTGTTCTCTCTACTGTGGCATCGCGACTCCCCAGGGGGTCGCGATCGAAAGTTAAAAAAAAAAACACTGGTCTAGCGGAGGAACTAAATATTTTTAACAATTCTTACAATTTTGTTATTTCTAGAAAATACAAATTTCGCATTAGGTCTTTTTTATTCTCACCTTGCGTTGAACATGCGTTTAACGCATTAAAAGGAGCCTTGTAACTTGGTCATTTTCGAGGGTCATTTTTGGACAATGACCCTTCAGTCGCGCTATAGATTTCGGATCACAAGTGACTTGCCTTATATAACAATTACTCACCGTGTTATAGCTATAGACTTATGACTTGTAGTCATGAACGGTTATTATAAGTGACGCCGTGACACCCGTGACGGATTGCCCAGTTCACGTTCCTCAAGAACATAATAAGAATGTTATGTCATTACTCTACAGATGTATTATGTCGTAGGTATAGTGCTCTTTATTGATGAATGTCATTGAATTATTTCGAGTCAGGAGAAGAGCAGAAACATTGTAACAGAATATGTATAAAATTACGTGTCATCTTTTTTTTTATAACTAAGTATGCTATTTACGTAAGGGGGCATAAATTAATAATCTCACCCAAATTTCAGTCAATCTCAAGGATATAGGGAGGGTCTAATCAATAATGAAGTAAAACATTTTTTGCTACTGTAACATTCGTAAATTCTACATATTAATATAATAATACATACATATTAATATAATAAATATAACATATTAATCCTTCATAGCGTACACAATAATCCTGCACAAGAATGTTCAACGATCTCACGTTAGATATTAAGACAGATTTCACGTCAAATCATCTCATTTACATAATTATCTCACCTAATTAATTCCCTAACTATCACTAGTGAAACGTAATATTGACAGAAGATTTAATTTTTTTCAGGCTTAATATACTATTTCTTACACTAAATGGTCTCGTAAACCTAAATACATCTTTTGTTACGTTGTTATATCGTTTAATACTTGCATTGGTAATTAGTGGTGCTTACGTGGCTCGTGTTGTAAATATCCATAACCAATGGGGCCCAATGACTATCGGACGACATATTTTAATTGGTAGATTTTATTCAAATGTATGATTAAGTTTTATACTGGAGTTTTATACTTGGAGACATACTTTTTCGAGGCATTCCACCTTAGTCCTCAGGGGTAGCAACGCATCTGTGGCTAACCTTAGGTGAGACTTTGATCTTACCTAGGGTTGATTACAGATGTCCATGGGCGGCAGTAGCCACTTACCATCAGGTGGGCTGCATGCTCGTTTACTACTTCCATACTATAAAAAAAAATATATATATAACCTATGTGTTGTTTGGTTGCAGGTATGGGTGGTGAGGCGTGCGCATGCGCACCGGCGGCGCCCGCGCGGCCGCCCGCGCCCGAGCCCGACCAGCTCTACGACCACCACTCGTCCGAGGAGGAGCTAGAGGTGACCATTCTACATTTACTAAACTTACAGTAAATATTTTGATCCCAAGAGGTTTGAGAAAATAATGTACTTATTAATGTTCCAAAATTTGCAACCCATTTTATCAGTATATCTTTAATATTAATGGGTGTCTGGTATTATAGATCATGGAACGTGAATTTACTGGAATATTGGTAGGGTTTTCAATGATATTGAGCGTAGAAGTGTTGCTATGTTCGCAAAACCTCTTGTACCGTTTTTTATACCGAATACGTGTTCATGTGTAAATATGTTTTATAAATCATGTGTTGAGTTGTGAAAAATCAAAGTTATCATCTAATTGTCATTGAAAGAGATATTCCCGGGACTCCCTTTTTATTTTTTTTATTATGTCCGCATGAAGGAATAGACTTCAAGCTACTTTGGCCCTTCTATTTTTTGATTTTTATCTGGCACATGTCGTCCTAATTCTCTTATGAAGTTGGTTCAAAACATGACATTAATTAGTATGTTCAAACAGATGTTTCGAAGTCTTCTAATTGACATTCAACAATCTGTTCCGAATTTAGACAGTTTTAGTGTGCCTAAAAATACATTCAGGGTTTATATCCCAACATTTTAGTTAATCAACATCATTCGATTTAAATCTATCTTTAAGGACATTGTCAGACAATCGATCAACGCCGATCTGATTCTACACTTTAATCTTATTAAAATTATTTTCTGATTTTCATTGAATTCTTCTGCTTACTTTATAAACCAAGGATCGTTTGTGTGACAACGGTATCGTTGCTTTGCCTTTGGCTTTTGAGACTTATTGCTAATATTCATTCATTGCTAATACTACTTCTTTAATTCAACTGACTTAATTGTTTTCCTTATTCACATTTCTTAAATACTCTTTGACATTTCAATTATTATTACAAAATTTCCTATTTCTAATCTACTCTTGCATCTATTTGAAATATCTTGAAAAATCTAATGGTATTTTGATAGATACCATAAAGTTTCGTACGTCAATCGGAACTTTCTGGAATGGCTTTGAGGATTGTTTACAAAGAAGTAAATCCGAAAGCCATCCAAAGCATAACTCACGTTAACGCAGCGCCCGATTTAGCGCGCTCGTCATAAATTCTATCTCGTCTAGATTTTTCAGACGCTAGATCGCTTTACGCGTAATGGAAGCACTAACATTAATACTTCGCACTAAAAATATTAGATATACGTATTTATTTATTTTCGGTGTGTATCTGTTTATATATTTTAAGACGTTAGGTGTTATTTAGGTCGAACTCTATCCAAGTCATAAACCTAAATTTAGGCTTGAATAGGTTTCAGATTTTGTTGTTCTGAATATAATTCTTGATTATATTCGGAATTTCTAAATTAACCTAACGGAAAAATACCTACATAGAAATATAAATTGGCAACAACTGTGAAAGCCGTGTTCTACTTACTTTTTCTTCAGTTAGCCGACCAGAGAATTTATTGTATCGTTCTGTGGGAATAAAAGAGACCTAATGTGAAATTAGAATTAAGTGGAAATAACAAAATTGAGTTCGAATTTTCAGGAGCTTCTTAAAGCGCGCTGATAATGTAGGCAAGTAACATCTGCGCATGTCCTATTATAGTCCTAAATCTTCACTTTTTAATTCGTTACACGTTTTATTAAGTTCTTAAGAGTATTTAACCTAATTTTTCGAATTTCGAGTTTAATCCCTTTCGTTAACGCTGTGCGATTATGTGAAGTTGTGATGAAGACACCTTTCTTCAAAGCTCCGTATCCAGAGGAGGCTAAGCGTACGAAGCCGCTTCACACTACGTGGACTTCATGCTCATACGCTACTTAATTTTAATCCACGTGTACAAAAACGCCATATAGGTACATAATATGTGCACATTATACATTGCTTCGTAGGGAAGACGCAGCGTAATCCTTGAACTATTAATACAAGCATTGTATATCGCTCACGGCGTAATCCTTAAAACAATTTATCCGTCGCTAGTGCGTAGTCTGCGGCTTTTCCGGCTTAGCGCATAATCTTTTTACAGCTCGGCTTAAGAGCTGCTATATAGCTGAGTGTAACGACGTGTTAATACGGTATAACCTTAACGCGCTTATAAGTAAAAATATGGCGGCTCAAGTACGCAGATAATACCTTTGACCCTTATTATGTACTTACAATACTAGCTGTTGCCTGCGACGTCCGCGTAGAATGTATTACGACATAATACAACAATTTAACCCCCAAGGGGTGAATTTTCCAATATTCCTTTCTTAGTGCTGAGTAACACTATATAAAAAACTTTCTGTAAAATTTCAGTAGGTTCTTTAGGTTCAGTCAACATTTTCTAAAATAAGTGATCTTGTATATCTTGTTTCAAGCTAGAATGCACAATCTTTGTTAAACATGTACCGGGAAAATTAGAGCCCATTATTACGTACGAAAGTAATTTCAACAAAAATACATGTACCTACATTATAATGCCCGTCCGGGGCTTCACAAGAAGTATTTCATTTACACATTACATGCTTCGATCACGACGTAATTGTGCAGCTGAATAAAATTTAATTCAATAGCGAAATACCCTTGTGTGTGCGCCGAGGGTGGTGGCTTTGGTAAGGGTTTCAGTAACAATTCGCGAGAACTGCTGATTCCGGGTCCCGGTAATTGGTCTCCTGTGTCGTTTTCCGATACAAAGTGTGCCAGCTCCCTAAAACTGCCGAACACGTGTAAACTCTAATAATTCAATAGACGTGTTGTTATATTTGTAACGAGAAAGTGATTTTTTAAGAATTAAATTATATTTACCATGGAATAAAAGAATAAAACACTTTGTGCTGGCGATGGAGTACGGTACGGAGTTGACGTGATCAATCGACTCGATCATTTCGAAGATCATCTAAAGACATATTCTGAACAATACCGCTCGAGACTAAAGAGGACTATAACGCGTTGCAAAATTACTCTCAAAGTCACCTTTAATTTGATTCATACTTTTCGTACTAATTACGATACTATACAAAGTTATCACAATCGTCTATGACATCTTATTATGATTCTGAAGCGTATATGTAGGTACTTTATATAATCATATGTTAGCAATGATTTGATCAGCATTAAGTTAATTGACATCTATCCCTCGTTTTTGGCAATGTGAGTCATTGCTAAAAACTCCATAGACGTATTCTTCAAATTCAAATACTAACCGGATAAGACGAAATTCATACCAACAGTTCTTCAAAACTCACTATTTGTACGTTTCTCGTAAGGCAAGCCTGTTTGTTACATTGCTTTTGATAGCCGTCCGGAGCCCGCACGGAGCATTAATTCTGGACGCCACACTGCAACTAAATTATGCCCCTCGGCCTACTTCCCTCTCGGCTTGTAACTAGGACTGACACAGATATGCGCAATCCCTTCCAACCTTACAATTCTAATGCGATTTTTAGTCGAGAGTTGAGCACCCCTTTGATTAACATGTTTGATTGGGTTCTGTGTAACATGTAGCTTCCTTAAGCGACTATTAAGGGTATTTATCACGTATTACCCTTGTAAATCGTGGTAAATAATCTTAAGCGACGCAAAGAAATATTCTACGAGACTTATGGCCCGTGAATCTAATTGACGTATTTATAATATCAAAGAAAATGAAAATATATTATTATAAACTCTCTAAAAACTTGTCGTAATGTAATTGAAAAAAACATCTGAAGATGCTATTAACTTTTTATATCTAGTAGCAAAGGAGAAGGCTAAGGGTTAAGGACTTCAGCTTACGAAGTTAAATCGTTACTGCAGTCCATGGAATTCAAATATTACACGCGTCCCCTATAAATGCTCAAAAGTATGGTAATAAATACCCTTGAGTTTAGTTCTCATCGAATCGTATTATGTATGGCTAGGTACAGCCTTCATTTAAAAGAAGAATTAGAAGCAATTCTACAATCGAACCACATTTCCTTTCCTTGTATTACAGTATAGTTTTCATTTCACCATTACACAACAACCTTAAACAGCCTTAAAATTCACTAAAATACGTATTAGGTGTAGCAAGTAAAAGTGTACCAGTTTCGGGGAAAGGGAGAATGAATCGGTGCGCCGATAACGTTATCTTATCGCCGGCTTATCGTACGAGCGTGTTTGGGTTACCTCGTAAACAACATTCGGTGTGCCCGCGAATGCCTTCGCGTGACAAATTGGGACGAGGATTAGTTGAAGGGTGGTGAGACTTATTTATACGAGCCGTTTTAACTTCTCAAGGTATGGGATAGTTTTATGTAGGGTTGCGGACTGTTCTATTGAGAGGTGCCGAGTTTTATTTTGTTAATATTTTGCACACGAAAAATAAGATCTAATCTAGAAAGATTACTAGGTAGAAGCTAGAGATCAGGGTGCGATTTTTAAAATAATAGCGCTCTATCTTTCTGCGGCACAGCAATACTTGCTTTATGTTCTTGTCATTTTTTGTGGACATTAGTATTTGATAAGAAAAAATATGTCCAAAATAGTTCTATTAAATATTAGCGTCTAGTTACCGCTCTGGTGTAGCAAGTTAAAAAACCTGTAAAACTATACTCTAAAGCACGGATTCCTAAACTATTTTGAGCATGAGACACCTTTTTCAATTGATACCTCAAACCTCCATAGTCAAATTATATTAAAAATATATGTCGATATCGACCACTTTGGGAATCCTGCTCTACAATATCGAAATAATGTTACCTTTCCTATCCCCTTGATATTATTCCTATATTTGCGTAAAATACTACTTTCATCGACAATAATACACGGAAAAAATCAACAGAACTTTTCTCATTCATAGAAAAATAAAATAATAACGCTGAATAGTCGAACACAAACGGGCACAGTGCTAATAATTTATTAGTAGGCACTTTATTAAATCTTTCTGCCTGCATAGCTACATGACGGAACAACGCATTGTGCGTTACATAAATTGGCTAGACGGCACTCGATTGTTTTGCAACTGACTTATGTATGACTGACGAACTTACGTATAAGCAGTATTGTTTGCTTATAAGCGCGGCTGGCAACCGCCCGCTCAACGCCAAGGGACCTATTATGCACCGATTGGTATGCGCTTCCTATTGCAAGGAATTTAATTGGACCTAGTCTTTTAAAGTCAATAGAAATAATTAATTGTAAAACGACTGTGGTTCGTCCAGGTAACACCACCACACCTATTTCTAGCGTGAAGCAGTCAAGAACATTTCGATATAAGGGTGTGGTTGTCGTAAGTCGTTTTCATATAAGGCAACCGTCTTAGTTCACGAGAGTAGCATCTTGGCAGAGATTAACTTCAGATGGAACCTCTGTTCAATATTAAGTTTAATCGTTTGTTACTTCAAACTGATTACTAACAAATCTAGCGATATTGTTCTATTTCATGACTCTCTAGGTGCAATGATCGAGAATTCATCAGCAGGATGGATACACCTTAATATGTCAGTGGTGTATCAATCATCGCTCAAATGTCAAATCTTTCTTCTGTTGTCTTGAAACAGTTGGCAACAATAACGTGTGTTAGAGAAAATGTTTTTAAATAGACGTATTTTTGTGAAGCGTGATAGACGTGTATAACATAACTACGTAAAAAATAAGTTTGTATTCTGTCTATAATGTAAAAGTAAAAGGGCAAGTTTTTACTGAACTGGTTATTTCTATATATTGTTTCTATATAGTTATTTTTATATAATAAATAAATTAGGCTAATCTTGGACGCTTAAACCGATTTTGACGGAACAAATATAAAAATAAAAATAAAAAGCCCATGTAAGGGCTTGCACCCCAAGCGGACAACGATCCTTCCGAACGAAGTTTAACCAAGTTTAAATTC
>DWPF01000067.1:0-15312 GCA_018251575.1 Cecropterus bathyllus | reverse complement strand
CGAGTTGTCTTTTTTCTTTTGATTTTTTTAACCATCTTGTTTATTCCTAGAGAGATTTTCCGAGATTTATTCCGAGAGATTGTGTTTGTTCCTAGTATTTATATCGTGTGTGTCACATCGTTTACTAAGTTTATTAATATTTTTCTTAACATACATCAAATTTTCGTATATAAATTGAGATACATCAGTTAGAATATTTACTTCTTTGAATAATTCTTTAAGTGATGTTTTTAGACTCAAGTTATAAATGGCTCGTATAGCCCTTTTCTGCAACACAAAAACAGTCGGTCTATTAAAAGCATAAACGGTTTAAGATATATGAGTTTGTACTAGTCAATCTACGAGAATTTGATCGCACACATTTCCACGTCCATCAGCCTTTTGAGGTCCACTGCTGGTCATAGGCCTCCCCTAAACGGCGTCAACTCAAGAGGTGCTGTGCCTTCTGAATCCAACGGTTCCCCGCTATTGTCTTCAGATCATCGATCCACCTGATTGCCTAAACGTGGTCGCTACTTGAGCACCTTTCTTCCCCATCGGTTATGGGTCCTTCGAGCAAAGTAGCCACTTCAGGTGGCTAATTTTTGTAAGCTTAAGGGTAAGCTTTGTTCTTCTACGGATTTCATCGTTGCGATTCATGTCTCGTATCATTTCCACATAATTTTTTCTAATTACAAATAAACAGTCTACTTGACCTGGCATTCATGGTTAGCAGACCCATGGAGGCCTGTAAACAACCCTAGTTTTGACGTCTAAAATACATCTCCTGCTAAGTTTTTTTTTGCGGTACCTGATCACTCACCCAATTACACCAAATAAAATAAGCAAAGTAAGAAAGAACAGAAATCGTAGTATTTTTTCAATTGGACTCCACAATCGGCACCACAAAGAATCAAAACCGCCGCCAGTAACGCCCCACAATGCACCACAAAGATCAGTTGTGAGCGAGGTGACCGTGCTAGATTGACGCGTGCAAAATTTACGAGACCCGCACGCGCGTGCTTGTCGCTGTGTGCACGTTTGCATTAGGCCCTGGACGCACTAGACGATTATTTAGGGTTTTAATGAAAATGCTATGGAAAAGCTGAATTGTTGATTGAATATTCTTACTCATAACTGTTAATAATTAAGTTAAAATTAGATATCTATCTATCTACTTACGTGATACCTTAACCACCTAAAGCAAATATAACATCTTGCGCTAAGATCTGAAATAAGAAAATACATACTTTGAAGTATATGTAATATACATTTTTGTGCCTAATTGTAATATAAATTTAATATTTAGATAATTGCCTGACCGAAAATTTATGTCGAATCTATTCGCATCAAGACCATAGAAACGCATGTCACGCGAGTTTTAACCTACACTGCATCATTTAATCATTCGTCATCATCAATCAATCTTCATCTTTTAATAAGCATTTTAATTGAATGGTATAATTCACAGGGAAAACCATTATTGTCAAATATGGTATAAATAATATTGTTTACAGTTACCTAATCTAGTGTGTCCAGGCCTTTAGTACAGACACACACGTAAACCAGCCAATCGGATGCCTTCGTCACGCGAAGCACTATTTTAAATACAATTTATGCATACGGACGATTTTCGAAAACTTTAGGTGGCAATAAGGCTTTAAAAGTGATATCCTGTTTAATTGTCTTATAATTTGATGGTAATTGAACTATGTATATGCAGTTTCTAATAATATTCAGGCCATTTTTAATAAATTTCATAGGTTCAACGTAAATCATCCTCAAACGAATTTTTATTTTTATTTTTAAATTTTTATTTTTATTGTATCGATTGTATCTTATTATTTTATTTTAATGATATTGAATATTATTTCATTTCGTCTAAATGTTATTGTCTAATGTTTATCTTATGTCTGTTCTGCTTGCTTTCTATGTAAGTTGTGCTTCCTTATAAGTGACGATTTCACTCTTAATTTATGTAAAATCAATTATGTTTTTTAATAGTACAAAAATTGTGAAATGTCGTTAGGTTGCCTTTTGTCATATAAATAAATAAATAAAATAAATAACGCCATAGACGCCACTGCTTGTACGTTCACGAATTATCGCCAATTTACATTTTTTTTATATTTTTAGCGGGACGCTTCGTTAGATACCATGAAAGAATCTAAGGAACAAACAAAAAATGAACAGAGTGACTTAAGTATTGTAAGGAGCAAATTAAAATCAGTTGCTTCAAAACTTCAAGGTGAAGTCCCTGAAACGTTGCCTGAAATAGCAAGAGCGACTAACACAGAAGTAGTTTGTACACCTGGAAGTAAGGAGCCGGCATTGTTTCAAAGAAGGCCAAACAAAGCATCACTTACACCGCCTCACGAATCAACGAGGCGGTCCAATGATGAAGATTTATCGATGAGTAAACGCAATTACACACGAGTATTGCTGTCTCCAGAACCAAAAAAGAAGGATTGGTCTGAAAATACAGACACTAATAATGAAAAGCCACTGTTTAGTCGACGGTCACCGAGGAGATCACCACGAAGATATTCATCACCAGCATATAAAAAGGAAAGAAAAAAGTCTTCTAAACGCCGATCTAAATCTGGCCAAGAATCTGAAGACTTAAATATTACATTAAAAGTACCACAAGAAAGCTTAAATTCATTGAATACCAAAGATATATTATCTAGGATTATTAATTGTAGTGACAGTGACGTTGACATAGATACTTTACGTGGATTAAGGTCACAAATTCTCGGGGAATTAAAGCAGACGGGAGCAAAAGATGATATATCGGATTTAATACTTAAATCTTACAAAAATAAAGAAAAACGCTCCAAATTAAAAACTCCCAAGAAAAACGTAGAAGTAGAAGAAGGGGAAATATCTGACAGTGAAAGTGAAATAATAGAAAATATCTACGGCAGCCTTGTTGTAGTGAATAAAGATGAAGGGGATGCAAATAGTAGCAAACAATCAACTGATAATCAACAGCCACGAAAAATACAAATCTGTCTAGTTATAAATTCGGATAAAGAGAAAGGCAACAAAGCTAATGAACAAAATCCGAATGATACCTTTGATATTACAGAGTTTGAAGCTTTTACGGATGAAAAGTCTTTCACTGAGAATAGTGATACAGAAAAAGCGTTAGATAAAGGTAAGTCAGAAAAACCTAAAGAAAAAGTGGACAAAGATAAATCAGGAAAAGAAACTAACAACAAAAGTTCATTAAACTCGGAGGATAAACAAGAAAAACACAAAAATACCGACACAATCAAAAGTAAAGTTGAAAGTAATAAGACTACAAATGAAAAGGTGGATGATGCAACGCAAGAAAAAGCAATACCTTCGAATGATGAAACATTTAAACCAAATTTTTACCAGCAGTTGCCAGTAGAAAAGAGTAAGCCCGAAGATCCAATTGTTCAAGAAAACCAAAGTAAAGCGAATGAGAGTGAGCCAGCGTGCGATAACGTTACAAAAATAATAGAAATGGCAAGAAGTATTCGGGCTACTGAACCAAAAGTTCAAAAACAGGCGAAAAAAGAAGAAGTATCGGAAATAGACATTTTACAAGCCTTGAAGAAAGAAATTTTGGGTGAAACAGTACCAGTGTCCATCTCTGATGCAACAACTCCAGCTATGCATCAACCAAAAATAACTAAAGTTTCTAGTGCACAAGAAATAGTTTCCAAAAAACGTATTTCGATAGAAAATTATAAACAAAAGTCTAGCCACCCTTCTGCAACGAAATCGTTATTTACAGAGATAGTTCGAGGAACATCGAAAGATGATAATTCTAAAAAGCAAAGTCTGAAACTTACTGAAAAAGAATGTGAACGATTTAATCTTCCGATTGCATTATCACATGACGATAGCGACGATGAAGATAGATCTGGAATGTCCTTAGATGAAATTTATGGTAATTTAGCTCCAAAATCACCCGACCACGAAGACTTCGCCGATACAGGCATTAAACCACCTGTTATTATTCCAAGTGACCCTGTGAAGAATGTGGTAGTCAGCTCTAAAGTAGATATAGATATGAGGACCTTAATGTCTGTAGGTTCTCCTGTTATTTTCAGTGGAAGGAAAAGTATGACATCTCCGTTAATAACAAGCGAAAGTATAATTGATCAACTAAGGAGTGAAAATAGCAAGCCATATGAAAGTGCTAGAAAGTCTATTTCAGACCGTGTAAGGACTGAATCCACTCAGCATCTGCCCAACGATAGCCCTAGTTCTCACTTGACAAACTTTGATCGGCTACCGAGACCCGGAGTAAATTACTCGAACATAACTCCTGACATGTCACCGAGTATCTCATCAAATATTCCCCCACTGATGTCACTGCAAACAGGCTTAAGTGGAAATCAAAGTATAAGTCCCAATATACCATCCAGCATAAATCCAATTATGACGCCCATATTGAATCCTAATTTATCTTTACAACTGAATGTAAGTATGGCGTCAAGTATGTCCCCAATTTTAACTCCAATTCTAACGCCAAATATGAATCCCAGCATGACACCGAGTAGAAACCCTGTAATGGTTCCAGTTCTCAATCCAATGATGACATCAAATCCGATTATGGCTCCAATCATGACACCAAATGCTAGATCTTACGAAATGACTCCATGTCAGAATTTTGACAACGACGATTATACCAATCAGAAACATGTCTACGCTCCGATGTTTCCGACATTTGAACAACATGAGTATTCGGAGAAGGATTCCCACAACATGCCTCGTTGGGAACCTAATGAAAATCCTAATTGGGAAGATCGAAACCTGCGAAACACTGGTGTACAGAATGACTTGGATTATCAGAGACATAGAAATGATAGATACAATAGGGGTATGGACAGCCCGCAAATCCGTATGGATTGCCCTTCGACGCCGATTCCATCATTTGGCAGAATGGAAACTCCCATGACACCAGTTCATCCTTTCGGTAGATCAGAGTGTCCAATGACACCTAGTCATCCATTTGGTCGGTCTGATTGCCAAGTGACACCTAGTCATCCGTTTGGTCGGTCAGAATCTATCAAGACACCATCAAATGCATTTGGGAGAGACGACTATCATAACACGTCCAGTAATAAATACAATAAATCGCACGATCCAAGATTGAATCGAAGTTCAAATTATGATAAGTATCAAAATCGTAATGACGAACGAAATCGTTCATACTATAAAGATAACCGTAATATGTCAAATAATAACAATAAATACAGAAGATTTCAAGATAATTCTCACGAGGAAGGTAGTCGAATTGATAGAGATCGCATGTCACGTCGAGAATCTAGCGTTGGGCGTTCTTTATCCAGAGATTATGATAACCATGCTGAGTATTACAATAATGATTATAGATACCGAAATGAGAAATCAAAGGGCTTTGATGACGCTAGAAATCAAAGAAATTATCGTGCAAGAAGTATAGGGCGAATGAATCCCTCGGAAGATAGTTATTCACCACGTGAAGAACATTCCAAGTCAAGGGCTACCAGACAAGTTTCAATTGAAAAGTCCATATCTGTACAGTCGCACAGTGGCCGCTCGTTCAAAATTGATACTAGCTTTAATAGGACATTTCAAGGAAGTAAATCACCATCACGTGACATGTCATTTGATTCTCGCAGACAACGTGCCTCAAGTGTTGGTCGTTGTTTGCGTGAGGACTCAGAGCGAAGAGCCGATAATAACTCTAACTTTAAGCCCGATACTACAGATCGTAATAGAGCTATGAATTTCAGACGCGCATCTAGTGTTGGGAGGGATCTTAAAGATTACAATGCAGACAGAAATTTTAAAGATATAAAAGCAGATTTACGTGCTTGCAAATTTGATTATTTGGATACGAAATCACAAAAAAGAAATGATAAGAGCAAAACTAGTGCTATAATTACAGCAAGATCAAATGAATCACAGAGTCATCGAGATTCACTTAGTAAATCCCGAGACTATGGTGTAAGACGCACAAAAAATGACGACGGTTCGAAGTATATTCCTAATAAAAATTACCGGGATCCTAGAGTAAGGCGTGAAATAAATAATCAAATCAGCGGCAACGATAAATATAAGGACAAAGACAGAAAACCAGCCAGTCCACGATATAAAAATCACGGTATTGTGTATTCAAGTGATAATATCGCTAAAGGTACGATTTTAGCTTCCGCCGCTGGTGTTAAAAACTTTAAGATACCTAAAATTAAACGCCCTGTTGAAGAAAACGAAGGTGAGAGCGTTAGTAAAGTTAGTGATGTTACTAAAAAAGAGGTACCTGCATTAAATGATAGAAAATTGGATAATTCGAGTATTGTCCAAATAAAAAATAGTGAAAATAAAGCTCGACCAGAGAGCCCAGCAGACAAACGTCGCAAAAAAGACAAAATTAAAGAACATGCCGCTGCGGTAGCGGAGAACCCCAAATCTAAGCCAGATACCACATCTTCAAGCAAAAAGGAAGAGAAGTCAATAAACCAATTAACTGAGTTAGTTTCGTCGGACTCAGACTCATCGTTTAGTCAAAGTGAAAGGCGGATTACAAGATCTGTTATAAGAAATCAAATACAGGCAAACGTTTGTAAGGAGTCGAATGTGAAAAGACCAAAGAGAATCAAAAAGCCTATTATATACGATTCTGATTCAGATTCTCAACTAGACAATATTGATGAAAATAGAAAGAAAATTGATGAAGAAAATAAACAGATCAACGAAATTGAAACAAAAGAGAAACAAGTAATAACGGGAGAAGAAAAAGCTGAAAAAAATTTGACAAAAAAAGTGGATGAGAGTGCTGTATTTGAATTAACCAAACCTAATGATGAAAATAATAAAGACGTAGACGAAAAAAAGATAACAAATAAAATTTGCCAAGAAAAAAATAACACATTAGACATTAGTTTCGGAACAGATGACGAATTGTTTTCTGATAATATCGGGTCAGGATCTGTGCTTGAAAACATTTTAGCTGATTTAGATAATGATGATGATGATATAGAACCTCCGAAAATAATTGATTTTAATGACAGATTCATAAATAATATAATTTCGTCTAATAATTCCCCTATTCCGTTAGAAGTAAACGAGTCAGATTTTGTTTCTGATATGTTGATAAATCAAAAAATGGATTTTGGTGACATGGATTATACGGGACAAAATGATAGTGAAAGTCAAAATGTGGGAGAAACAAAAGAAAAAAGTGATGCTGTAAGCCTATCTAAAAAGGAAGATAATGTGAAGAATAATATCAGCGACTTAGAAAACTTATTGAATAAGTCAGATATTCTAAATGATACTAATGAAAAGAAGAAAAACGAAAGGAAAGAATCAGTTGTAACCGCGATGGAAAATACTATGAAATCAGACTCCCAAACAAAATCTGATGAAGGTGCTGAAGAATTCCGTGATAAATTAAGTAACCTTAACAATGAAGCTATTGTTTCTACGACAGCTTTAGAGGGAAAAATAGACGGAAATGCAAAAGATACGCAAAACAATTCTAGTACTCATCCAACAGGTGATAATTTTCTAATACCGGACACGACCTTTAATTCAAATGAAGCAAATAATGATAAAAATAAAGACGATAAAGATTCAGAAGAGAGCATCCCCGATAGCACAAATGAAATAACATCTGAAATGAACAGTGATATAACTTCAACTCATAATTTGTCTACTGAACCCTCGGACTCCAAATCATCTTGCGCTGACAATTTACCTCGCATTGATTCTATCGGTAAATTGCTGTCCATCTTAGAAGATAAAAATAAAATCAAAGAATTGCTTACACTGCTTGGCAAGGATTCCGGTGAAAATGAAAAAATAAAGAAAAAACTGGAAAAACTGAGTGAAATCGTTTCAGATGATGAAGAAACGACAAATACAGATTGTAAAAATAATGGCGAACACAAAAAAGATACAACAGAAACTGTGGGTCAGAGAAATAATATAGATATCTATACAGACATATCGGGACAATCAAGTAATAAAAATGAATCTGAGGTTGATATACATGACAAAAAAATGGAGAAAGAAAACATTACCTCTGATAGCCAGGTGTTAGATGATGGAAAAGAACTAAGTGATATTAATAAGGACATAAGTAACAAACAAAATATAGGAGAAGACAAAGATACACAGGAAAAAGGAAGTGTTGAAAATGAAAACGAAAAGGGTATTAATAATGAATTAATAGATTCCAATACTGTTAAAGGCCAGGAGGAGGAAGAAAATACGTTGTCTGAAAACACTAATAAGGAGGATAGAAACGTAAGCCAAGACGAATTATCGAAGGGACAAAAAGATACTGAGATCCAAGCCCAAATTAAGGTTGGGGGAAAGACTATAAAGAAAACCAAATATACGAAAAAAGGCCGATTTGCTAAAAAACCACCTCAAAATAAACGCGTCACTCGTTCAAATGGTGGAACTTCCCCTCCTATTTTACCATCTGCTCCTAAAAAACCGTCAAGGGAATTACAAAAATTACAGGAAGACATTCGAGAAATGTTCATTAGTGAGGACGTGCTCAATGCAACCGGCATTAGAATGTGTCGCTTAGCAAAAATGGTAGATGAAAAGAACCCACAGACAATTGAAACGGAGCCAGTTGTACTTTTAGAAAAAATAAAAAGTAAAGTTTTACCCGACGAAAACTTAGGCCCAGTAGAAAAAACAAGTAAAAAGAAAAATCCCAAAATAAAACCTTATACTCATAGCGAGGGATCTGTGGAATCTGAAAGTAAGGAAAAAGCAAAATGTAAACCAGGTCCTAAGTCTAAAACTAAAAAACATGACGATGATCCATATGTCTTTGATACTGAGTCACTTGGAGAATCAAGTTATACAGTTGACAGTAAAGATCATATCTCAGATTCAGAAAGTGATTCAGGAGATTCAGTAAAAAGTTTCGAAAGTACGGATTTGCTTGTTGAATTGAAAAAGAGAGGAAGACCTGCAAAACGTAAGAGAGCTGGTTGGAAGGTGGGAATAATAAGAAAGAAAAATGGTAAGAAAAAGAAGTCAGAGGCAAAGAATACTGACGCGGTCTTACCTGATACACCTACTGAGCAATGCGAAACGAACGACGATAAAGAGACGTATCAACTTCCCGATCTTACATGTTTTACAGATAAATCGTATTGCTTTGATAAAAATGTTAAAGTTTTTTTGTGTCGGCTTTGTGGGTACTCCGGAGAGGATATAGTGCCTCATTACAAAACACAACACCCTCATTCTGAAATACCTTTATCTCGTCTGAATCCAGTAACGGCTAAGGAGGCTATAGCACAATGTGAAGAAATGAACTTACAAGCAGTAAGTAAAATACGAACTAAAAAGTATGTCTGTCGATTTTGCTTCAAAGAATTTGTTAATATCACCAACAATTCGGTTTTGGAAACTTTCTTTTGGCATGTTGTTAGTGTGCACACAGGCGAGTACAAACAGCTCTGTTCAGAGTGCATAAATGTAACAAGGTGTCCATTTAATTTGGACATCCCACCACCTCCGAAAAATCTTAAAGGCCAACTTATTGGTTATATATGCGGAAGATGTAACTTTACGCAAGTATCACTAGAAAATCTCAAAACACATGTAATAGTTCGGCATGATGACAAACAAACAGAAGTATTTTCCATAAATTTAGCTGACATATCGAGGAAAATCTTGCAATCTCTGTTAAACAAAACAGCGAATGAAACGCCAGTCGAAACTCCTAGAGTATTACGCAGTTCCCGTTCGAGTCAGAGTGTGGCGGAACAGAGCGACGATCGTAGTGATGTCACTGAAAACACGGACCGTGTTACGATGGAGACGCTTCGAAATAACCTGATTCAAGATATAAATACGTCACCCAAGGAAGTTTCGAAAAATATAATTCCATCGAAATTCACTTTCGAGACTGAATATATGAGTGACACATCGAGTTACTCCAAAAATGACGAAATTATTAAAGCTGGTATAAAGTTGGAGCGAGATGATGATGAAAACCAGGCTTTACAGATCGATCATCCCGTGGAAAATCCCCCAGAACCACCTAGGAATGAACCAGAAACACCTGAGAATGTAGGATCAAGTAATCAAATTGAAACAACACCATATAGCGATGTGCTTGATTATCCTCACTTTAAAATCAAATTAAGTGGTACAGGAACAAAAGAATATATATGTTGTATTAATGGAAAAGACCATCATTACAAGACCACCTTGCTAATATCCCTAAAGAAACACGTACAATTGAAGCACTCTGAAAATTGGGATGGGTACTGCTTTGTGTGCAAAGTTATAGTTACGAGTCAAGGAGCGCATACGTTTAAAGATTGCTTGCAACACTTCCTTGACAGACATATGGACAATTTCCCCATACTCGATGAGAATCATGAGCTAGTCAGCGAGCAGATCGTACCTCCAAATATAGGAACTGATGTTGTTAATGATACGTCAATGTCTAAGACGTATATTAACGTGCGTCCACTCTCTGAATTAATATCTTCAGACGAAATTCATAGTCATGAAGATAACGCATCGATGCCAAAAATACAAAGTGTAGTGAGTCTCGGCACGCCAACAGAAGTTAGCAGTGCACCGGAAAAAATTGAAAACATCTATAAATATGAGGAACCCCAAGCTGAAATTATGTCTAAAAAACATCGTATCGTATTAGACACGATGCTGAACTATGAAAAATTAATCCAGATCTTCAAATGTGCTGGTCGCTTCTGTTCGTACACGACAGATAATTTAGAGGAAGCCTTGGATCACGCTTCGACTCATGAAAAGATTGGCGGCGAGAACTCTTTGAAATGTGCGTATTGTGACTTTGATCCCATGGGGAATGCTATTGACTTAGTGACTCATGTATTTAAATCATACAGCCACTGTTCCTACGCGTGCAGCAAATGTTTTTATCGAGCATCAGCAAGTCAACTGGTGTATGCACATATTAAGAGAGTTCATACTCAGTTCGATGCCGACAGTGTACCTGTGTTGAGTTCTACGGCTATTGGAAAAGACATTTCGGTGGACGAAGTAATGCCACGTGATCAAGCTGTACAGTACTACGTATGTAATAACGGTAAGTTGTATACTTTCTTATACAATAATAATAGATTTTAGTTCCATGTATACTAGAAATAATTCTGATATACCTGTCTTACAGTGGCGCTTATTTTTACTAGTTTGAATGTTTTAAAAGCTGTCTCAAGTAGTTTTCCATTATTATATGAAATGTCCATATAACGCAATCAATATATATCCAATTTAATATTTATTAAAATGTTATGATGTAATAAAATTATTATATATATAACAATGTAACTAGGTAGAACAGATAGTTTCGTCACCTGATTCATCTGGATTTTTCTTACTACGCCGTTATAACTTGACCATCATTTAGTATCTATGTCACAGTTTTGTATTATTCGTTACCATTCCTCTAGTTCAAATCAGTGTTCCTTATCTGCCAAATTTCTTGTTTCATTACCTGAGACATTGTTACATTAATAATATTATAACGCTACTAAATAATACATTGGAAAAATACTTTTCAACCAGTAATTTATTTTCAATTCTTTTTCAATAATAACGCCTCCGCTAACTGACAATCCTCGCACCTCTCCTTACTTCACCTCACTACTTCCCCTCGCCTCGCCTCACCTTACCTCCCCTTGTCACCGCACCTCACCTTAAAGCATCTCACCATGGGTCCATTAAAATATTTTCTTAGTATGGATGCTAATCAAATTTATTAACACTTTACAGGCGATCCAGACACTGAAGGCACCTGTCAATTTAGGTCATTCGTGCTGACCAAGTTTCGTGAACACTTACAATCGAGACACGCCAAGGACCATGAATTTTCGTGTTACGTACGTATAAGAAATATACAATAGCTGCTAAATAATGGCTAATGGCTTAAATAATAATTAGTCGTGTATATATTGAAAGTATGATTTTCTTTGTATACGCTGACGCTTTTCTGCTTTTGCTATTTAATTTATTAAGAATTTTTGCAATTTGCTTTTTTACTTTAGAGCTTTTAATAATAGCTATGATTTTATTACTTTCTGTATTTCAATGTAATATATTTAATGTACAGATATGCAATATAACTACACCGTCTACGGATCTTCTTGCTCAACATTTAAAAACTCATGGCCTGAGGATTTATCAGTGTTGTCGATGTATATTTGGAGCCGACAACGAGCCTGATCTTTTGGCGCATGCTTCCGCACTGCACCCCTTGAAACAGCCAAAAGCCTACCTGAGAATTACAACATCTAAGGTTTGTACACATTTCTCTCTAAGACATGTAATTTTTCATGATAAATAAATGTAATATATAAAACTATGATCCTTTTAGTGTTTTCTAATGTTGTGTGCGCTCATTACACGATTTAGTTTAGTTTTGCATTTTAAGGATTAATTTGATCTTTGAATATATAGTATCGTTGTTGTTAATAATAATTTATTATTTACTTTTTGCACATAGCTTATGCGTATGTCATGTGTACTGTTTTCATATTAATATTTATAATTTAATAATACAATTTACAGGTGAACAGCTCCGAAGTTAGAGTACTGCCATTGGCCGTTCTCAGCAAATCTACCGTTCAAACGACCGTCGTTACCCCGAGTGCCGACAAGGATAATCCTGTAAAACAAGCAGAAAGATCGATTGACCTAGAAAAACTCATAGGACACACAAGTATTCACAACAAGACAAATGTAACTACCATAGAGCCTACAAGCGTTGCAGCGAGTGACGCAGAAATACAATTGGAAAGTCAACAATTGTCAGATTCAGATTGTCCCATAAACAGACCGCATGAAAGTACGTCTCCGGCAGTTTTGACGCTGCTGAAAGATCAAAATACAACTAATCTAGATATCAGTGTTAAAAGTGAACCTGTGGAAACTCCAGAAGCGACGGAAGATATAATACCAGAAACCATCCCAGAGGCGATCCCAGAGCAGGACGTTGTTTGCTTAGACAGCGATGAAGATTCTCGTCAAAATGTCATCGATCTCTCCAATGAAGATATATCTGCAGCCGAACAAAGTAAACCTGAAAATGACACTGCTCTTAAGGTCCCTCGTTCACGTTTATACAAATGTTCCAATTGTCACAACGTTAATAAAAACGAGGCCACTTTTAAAAGGCACCTTTTAGGTTGCTATCCTGGCGAGAACCAACGTATCCAATGCGCTCACTGTTCACACACTGCTCCTTGGACCAAAATTGTCGATCATTACACTACAAAGCACTGGAAATCATCAACGCAGTACCCGTGCTCGTTATGCAATTCATTATTTGTCAGTCAGGCTAGCGTGAAGAGACATATGAGAATAATGCACGATGATATTACGCCTGTACCTACGAAACAAACACAAGGAGGGCTTGTATTCCACAATATGACGGTGGATGGAAAACGACAGGTCACTAAGAGGAAGTTGTCCGGTGAGCTCCCTAACGTTAGTTCAGAGCCGGCGACCAAATTGAAGAAATACGGCCCTCAAGACGTGGATAGACTGCCAATTAACCCGATTCTAGATAACTTGGTGCATTGTTCTCTTTGTGAGTTCAGCACTAAGGTTCGGCTTAATATGGTGAGGCATCTGCAGTTGCATGCAGAACAGCAGCCGGTGCCTCGCACTGCGCCAGTCAACCCAGTCCCCCATCTCGAGACCAACGAGAAACACTTCGACAAAATGGTCAACCTTGCTTCAAGTTCCGCGACACTTAGAAACGATAAAGCAAACAAGGACGTAACTACAACAACAGAACATATATCACCGGAAGCGGCAGCGATATATCCGAAATACGTTCCAGACAGACACAGATACACTTGCGGAGCGAAGGACTGCGCATACATATCAGTGAACGAATCGATGTTTAAATTTCATTGGGAGACGTTGCACAATGGTACGAATGATTACCACTGTGTGCACTGCCCTCCACATCAACATTTAGACACCACTAAGCCGTTGACGGCTGCTAGAATAATCGCGCATCTGAAAATGCACGACACAAAATTATACGCTTGCTCGTCGTGCACGTATTATCATCATATCCGTAAAGTTATGGATAAGCATTTTAAAGAGGTGCACAAGGGTAGAGTGATTATTGTTAGAGAGGATGGTATTACCGCACCGCCAACGCCTGTTCCCCAGCCGGCTACAATCGCTCCAACAATGGACTTGAAGCCGTGGCAATGTGGACTTTGCAGCTTCAAGAGCATGCTTCGTCCGGAAGTGATCGATCACTGCAGCAAGTCCCATAATTCGAAGATGCAGTTCAAATGCACGTACTGTGCTTTCCGTACATCTAACATTGAGAATATATCTAATCATCAGTCGAAGCAGCATCCGGGAAAGAAGGAAGAGGTGTTTTACTTCTATTATAGAGAAGGGTCGATTCCCGAGGAGGCGGACGGTACTGCTCGCTGGCAAAAGCAGTCCCAGAAAACTGAGTCCGGTATTAAAACGGAAACGAACGTCTCGCCTCCAAGTTTGTCGCCATCATTACCCAAAGAGCCACCAGCTAAGCTCACGCTTAACCTTGATATAGTGAAGAAAGAGTTAATCGAGCCAGAGACTGAGGAAGCGACAGAGGAAACTATCGAAGATCTATGCAGAGCGTTTGGACAGTTCTGTGATCCGAACGGACTTAAATATAAGTGTCCACTGTGTAAAGTCGTCATCGAAGACTCGAAAGACGCAATGCAGTCGCATTTGTACGAAGAATTACAGTATAGAAAGTAAGTATAGGATTTCATAATTAATTTTGGTATTTAGGCACCGTTCGGTCATTAAGTATATTTTTGTATGTTATGAGCGAAATAGCGATACGACATGCACCTCTTGGCTTAATTTCAAATATGTACGGGTACTTAATTCCTGACACGTTTATTGCATCTGAAAATTAAGTTGGAACGCCTCCTATAAATATGTTTTACAATATCTGTAACTGCAGTCACGAAGCCGGCTTTAATTCGTAAGAGAATAGTAAAACCAGGTAAAAAGTATTAAACTAAAAGATTTTTCTGTTCTGCTTAGGATACATTTCCTAAGCAGAACAGAATGTGAATGTGTGAATGTAATGGGAAATGTAATGAAATGTAAAACTATTTTGAGGTTTACAAAATCTATAAAACGAAACTGTAATTAGACGACAGTATTAGATAACCGCGGGAATATTAAATCTCTCATAACACCAGTTTACGTATGGAACACTATATAAAATTTCTTATCACATAGAAGACAAAACCGCTTGGGACTGAGCATTAATATATTTTCAAACTGTAGAGTATTTCATACTGATCT
>DWPF01000066.1:0-15428 GCA_018251575.1 Cecropterus bathyllus | reverse complement strand
TTAAGTGAATATAAACACGTGGGCATGGGCGATGATGTAAACTTGTAGTCACTATTTTATTAGAAGGTCCAAAAAGATAAAGGTAAAAATCTGAGAATTATACTATTAATTCACAATAATCTAGTACTAATAGTACTAATTGATTACAATAGTATTAAAAAATAATAAACTAAAGTATCCAACATTAATAAAAGTAATACAATCATTAGAGTTCATTCGAAATGTTTCACAAATGATGTTTTATTTCAGTTCTCGCATGTTGCATACGTTATAAACATTACAAAACGTAATTTTAAATACAAAAAATAAAAACTGAAGTTTTGATGGCATGGATGACGGAATTCTATTAAGCATAAACTTTCTAGTTACAAAACAAAAATTAAAGAGAAACAAATCATCAAAGCTGTTTTATGAAATTGTGGGCGAAAATAAAAAAAGGAAATTATGTCGGGCAGTCGCGTCAGATTGTAATCATGTCAATGTACCAAACATTAGATGATAATAGAGAGTCTTCACTAATCCCCACTGACATATGTAGGTGGTATGTTTGCCAGCCTGCTACTGATATAATATAATAAATAAAAAAAATTATAAACGTTTTATTATAAACATTCGTTACAGAACTAGAGTATCCCATGTGATATATTTATAAATATAGTAACGAACAAATATAAATAATATCTAATATTTAGTTTTTACGTACTAAAATAATATCAGTTTACGTATATTGATTTATGTATGTCTTTTGGTACGATTATAATTTTGATACTTGGTACTTACATACAGTAAAATATATATTCATAAAGCTTAGTAACACTTAAATTAGTAGTTTACATATAATAAACCCAAATAAACGAAAATTGTAGTAACATCAATTATGTAATATAATAATAAGTCTAGTATTTGTGTTTATAAAATTACTGCCTTTTTTTCACCAACGCAAAAATTATTTGGTGTTTCTCCGAAATATCCCAAAATGTTTACACAGAGTCGACAAAGCGATTTGTTGACTCTGACACCTAGACGTCGAGACAATTGAATTACCTTATTTACCTAAGCCATTTATTTATACATGTTTGATATATGTATAAACAAATTAGTTTAGAAATACCGTTAAACTTTCATAGTGACTTCATTATTTTCTGTTTCACCGACTGACTCATATAAATTGCAACATACTTCTTTTTCTTTTCAACGAAGACAAATCGAGTTCCGCCCGGCGGAGCAGACTTATACCGACTAAAATTTCGCGGCGTTCAGCTGTTGTAGCCTAGTATGGGTTACAGGAAAGCATTAGCACTGCTTTCGCGGTTCAGCCGACGCTGATGTTAAGCCCAAGTATGTGTCGAGAGTCATGCGCATATGTAGAACACATAAATGACACATGGAGCCCAAATGAGCAGAGTTGGATTACCCAAGCCCTGCACTCTACCGGGTATTCGTCCACCTTGATGATGATTTTTCTCTTAGGACCAATCATTGCAGTGATAAATTGTAAAATACCAATCGGTGGATGCTTCTGCGGTTAGGTGGAAAGATGTGCATGTCAGCTCACTTCACACTATCGGTCTACTAAAACAAGTATCTAAGTGTATGGATAATATATTAATTATACTCAGCACCAATCTGACACTGAGAACCAATTTGCAATATAAAGTTTCATTATTTTCTTCGCTATAAAATGTACAACTTTCCATTTAATTTAAAGGAAACACTTAAGCGAATGTCTACTGAATTATTCAACACTTACTTGTGGAGTGACGGAGCCGCCATCTCGAGGGAGTGGGGACCAATCGCTGACAAACGATTTAAAATTAAACAGTAAAAAATGGTGAACAATTTGAAATTTTTTCCAATTATGTTTCAGTATTTCTGAGATTATCTACTAATCCTCATTAAACGATGTCGGAATACACTCCAGACTTTATAGAAATATATGTATTTCGTTGGTGTATTATGTTTTATTTGTCTGGACACCACCTTCGCTGCTATTCTGACTGCTGTGACGATAGATGCCATCAATTTTGAATAATTGACATTTGAATCAGAATGCTCTTAGCATTAAGTGCACATTCGCTACTATACCTTTCTAAAAGATACATAAGGTTTATATAAACATATAAAGTACATAAGTTAAAGTAAGCCATGAAATATAATGTATGTGCCCTCAGGTGGCATATACAAAGCGGCTAGTTCTGGAGATGTCCTTTTACCTTATTACTTTCATGATAACACTTTAGTAATTAGGCACTGATAGGTATAGCGGTTGCGCCTCCGAAGCTCAACTACAAAGGGGTAATAGTAGTATCGTAAATTACGAACTAATACTTACTGGTCTACACTGAAACAAATTAGCAGTGTTACTCCGGGTCCTCACGAGATACTAGAATTCCACCCTTACGGCACAGACAGCTATATTACGTGCATGAATTAGAAGCTTTTTATATGTCATACTTAGGTGTAAGTTAAATGTAAGCAAAATTCTTGACGACCCGAGCAGCGGTCACCATACCGGTCTGACACGTAGTGGGTTCCTGGTTCGATTCCCGGCCAGACCAGACATCTAAATGATGAGTTTAGATTCTATTCTGGGTCTGGGTGTTTGTGTATTCGTCTTTGTGTGTCCATGGTTCCCATGACACAGGAGATAATCCTAGTGTGGGGCTCTGAGTGTAAAAAGCGTTTAATAATATGTATATAAGCAAACGTTAACCATTAAAATCTGGCAATTTTGCACTAAACGAATGTGTTAAATGGGGAATTTCACAAGTTTATCTTATAATGTGCTGTTATCTTCATGCGGCGATCTACACAGCAATATATTTAAGGACAATTAAAAACCCAAAAAGCTTTTAAGTCATCTGAGTTGATACTGATAGCCGATATACATGACGTCATATTGTAAAATTTCCAAAAATCTCATAGACAAGAAATAAACAAATGAACTGCTTCTAAAAATCTATCTAGTATTCAAGCGTTATAGTAAATCCGGTGTAAAGACTCGTTCATGTTAGTACTTCAAGTCATCCATTGATTCCAAACTCATCATATTAAAACTCTGAACCGATGTGCTTTAGTATATCATTATATTACTTAAACATGTTATGTTTCATATAATTATATACTTTATTGATCTAAAGGACATACATGAGACGAGCTGTCCTAAATCATTTGTAGTAGACGACTATTATTCAAACAATCTTAATTATGTTGTGTGAAAATATGCAGTAGGTAGGTATACTTTAAGATCTTATAGGATGTTGTTATCATTCCCCGTAATACTTCTATGTCCCTTATGTCTTGTTTTATGATTATTGAAATAATACAAATAGTCAATTATCAATTATATTTTATGTACTTTCATATAAGTAAATTAGACGATAACCATTCCCCGGCTTTAATTGAGTTTATCTATCATCTACAATCTGAGATTGTCTATTGTCTTTTGTTTTACGAGTCAAGAAATTAAGTCGACATTAGATTAAGATTTAATTACATAAATAGCGTTGGTACAAAAACTTAGGCTTATGTTGTTGCAACAAAATGACTGTTATGTAAATTTTACAAGATAATAATTATAGGGAAAAACTGTTGATTACTTAAAACCCATTTCTTTCATTCTGTCTTCTTACATATTTTTTTCGGTATAACATTTCTGATATAAAATAAATATTTAATAAAGGTCGGTTTTAAGTAGTGATAATCTAATGTAAACGTTATCTTAAATCCAGATAAGTTACATAATTAACAAAGAATAAGAGATTCTTTTAAATGAGAAACTACATATATTTAGTTAATAGTATTATTAATTAGTGTTATTAATGTGAAAGTAATAGAAACATTATTGCATAGTGCATGTACTGAGTTCATAAGCCTGAACTTAAGTGAAGGCGAAAGTGCTGACCTGTGCACTGCCATTAGTTCACAGTAGAATAACCTTTAGTGATATTGCTTGCATAGATAACTTGTAACAATGTACTATTTTAAATAATAAGAAAAGGTTCATTGACTTCTTTCAAACAACGCTACGAAATAAAAACTCGATCTAGTTTAGTGCGTATTTCATTTTAATACCTTTAAATCATACACGAGGACTGAGCTAAAGATACATGCTTCACAATACTTAACTTAATTACATTTATTTCATTGCTTCGATTGCATCCCTCACTAACATGTTTGGTATTATCAAATTTCTATTCACAGGACATCTACTTTATATATATATGTAAATACTACCTTCATCATTTAAATTTCTAATGATAGTAATTGACGAGAAAATTATTATAACGTACAGACAGGTAGATATCGATAAACAGACAGATTTTTGTAATAAAAAACAGATAATTTTACTGTAAGATAATTTAGTGCCAGCGCAGAAAAAAGAGGAATGCATATGTGATGTGAACACTATTGTGCTGAAAAACAATAAATCCAACAAAATAAGTAAACGAATTCTTTAAAGCACGATGTTGGAAGTTTGATAATAAGATTGCAAAACCGCGGAAGACGTAGTGAAACCTGTTTACAAGCATCTCGTATGCGTTACGTAACGACAGCGGAAACCGTTGACATCCTTATGTGCGATTTGTTTAGGAATGCTTGTGTGTAGAATACTTGAAACGAACATTTAATGATTAACTTGATTGAATACTAAGTCTAGTCTGCTGTAAACATTATATGTGTATAAGATATACACATATAATATATATTTAATTTTAATTTACACATATATTTTATTTACCGAAATTATATTACTACTTGAAATGCATACCTACCTATTATTTAATGGAAAAGTTGTGTAATTTTTATGTTGACTGAAATATTTGAATATTGATGAATAGCGTACATTTCGTAGTAATCTCTGTTGAAATGATTCAATTTTAACATTCCCACCTAATCAAATTTAACTAAAGTATATCCAAAAAAATTATATAATATTTATATGTTTTTCAACCTTGTTTCATAAGTTTATGTAAAATAGAATAATTTATCGTTATTTAAATTTCAAAATAAGAATGAAACAGAAGTATTTATACGATAAAATAGTGTCCATAAAATAAGAACACATTTTAGTAGACTCTATAGCTTTGTGTTTTAATAAAGTACTGTGTAAGTAGCAAAAAAACATCGAGACCACTTATTGTTTAGTAAGTTGCCAATGCCGCTGTTGAATATCTGTGATTCACAGATAATATTAGCTAAAGGATTTACACTTATATAAAATCTAACCTTTTACAGGTTAGATTTCATATAAGTGTATATCCTTCATCATAATCTTCAAACCAGAACAAAGCAGCACATTGCTGATATTAGGTAGAGAATAATGTGCTGGTAGTTCTTGAAATCTAATCATGAAGACTTCTCGCACCTTCAATGTATTTAACTATTTATACTACAATCATTACTGTTATTTCGAAATCATGTACGAGTGAGATCTCACGAATCAACCATCATTATAAACGGGATAAATTACTGTAATTCTAATCAAATGATTAAGCTATTACTAGCATATAATACAAATAATAAACGTTATAAATAGATCCCACTAACACCCACGAATCTTAGCAATTTATCCATCAGTTGTTGCGTGCGCATGTTATCTCGCGCGTTGAACTCGTTTGTATGAACAATAAGTCTACCGTGATTTCCATCCTAATCGGAGCAATTACATTATTATGACGCTTTGCCTGCAATTATGGCTTGATATAGTGCTATTGTATTATATTGCATGGGCTGAATATACATATTATATTTCATTGTCATTAATTTTATTATATGAATAGTGCCTTAACATATGTATTTTAAACAAAATCTTATTCAATAAATATATTGTCGTTATGTTTATAGGTATAAAATGAGGTTTGCAGGCTTAAGGAGTACCCGAAAATTTATTCTATACTCAGCATTGGAAAAATAGTTTCCTCTATTTTTGTTCAATTAATATACTGTGAACAGTTTCTGTTTTCACTTGTTACTTTTTATCATAAATAAACCTGGTTGCAAAAGTATATAACTATAAATTAATAAAATATGTGTTTCATTATTTTTAATTAGGTTAAATTTATCTTGTTGCAAAGATAACGCTTACCTAAACTGACCTTTAGCACAATCGGAGCCTTTAAAGGTTTAAGGTTTAAGTTAATTTATCAGAGTGAAAGTAACGCGATATTTCGGAAAGCTCTGTAATAATTGCACAAAAGAGCTTTGCCGACTTGATTTATTTCATGCCAAATGAAATATGTTAATTAGTTGCAGCAAGAACATTCACTTGATTAATATATGACATTGCAAGTTTTAATCATCATATTTATCCATAATTACAGTCAAGTGTATAATGTATAATTTAAATGTATGTATTGTAAATGAGTTATGGAACTTGAAGTATTATAAAGGTTTTCTATTATTATATCGATTATTACAATAGCAATTCCATATTCATTAGACAAGTCAAATATTATAAATATGAGGATACAAAATAAATTTATTTCCACAATAACTAACAACTGCAATTGTTTACTTTGTTCATTTCTACCATGAGTATAGTATTAATACACCTATTTCTGTCTAATAACAGTAGTGTTTTGCGCTGTTGTGTTCTGGTCTGAAGGGTGTGGTAAGGGACATATACTTTTCCGAGGCATTCCATCTAAATCCTCAGGAGTAGCAACGCATCTGTGGCTAACCTTAGATGAGACTTTGATCTTACCTAGGGTTGATTACAGATACTCATGGGCGGCAGTAGACACTTACCATCAGAAGGGCTGCATGCTCGTTTGCTACTTCCATATTATAAAAAAACTTTATTTTGAGTATATCTTTAAATCATTTTATTTCCTCCTTCATATACCCCCCTATGTGACTGGTCCATCCCAATAAATTTGTTTCCGGTGGGTTTGCGTGACAATTATACGTAACGTCACGCGTACAGCCACTAGTTGATGCTAGTAATTCAAGTGCACGAGATTTAACTTTTCCTGGTCGTAGGCACGCATTGTGCTCGTGTTAAACTCCATGTCGTATCTAGTAATTGGTATTTCTGTATCAACCACTAGCTATTATCCGCGACATAGACTCGACTCTAGGAATCTAACATAGAAAAGACATTCTTAATAAAAATTCGTTCATTAACGAAATTGTCTAAACTGTAGTGTCTGGATTTAATTTAGGCTATACGATGATTATCCTAAAGTGCGTACGTGTCCTTTATAAAATGCCATATAAATAGACGATAGTTTAATATCTTATTTTTTAAATGACTTTTATACAGACTTCGACATTTTACTAGTCCTGCTAAAATTTATTTTAATTAGTTAAAATGAAGATTAAAAATATGCAAACATATGTATTATTATACAAAGGCGAGTTTACAATATAACAATATTGTAGACAATGAATTTAGACTTTAGAGGATAAAAAAACAAACGACGAAAATTGAATACATAAACATGTATACAACTTGCTAAAAAAAAAGAAAAAAATATGATTATGAAGATTTTGTTGCTCTCTTAATCTTTAACGAACAATTCTTGGTAGTCGCAATTTATGGATACAATTCTTGTTATAACTTACACATTCTGAATGTTTTTTTTCCTTGCCCGATCAACCAACATACAGCAGGTGTGGGCCTTGAGTATGGAACAAACGCCCGATTCCGGCCCCCTTTCCAATCGTTGGGCAACAGTCGTCGCTTGAAGGAAATTATTGGTTCTATGTACAACAATTAAGGGCCGTGTGCGAGATTTATATAATTTTTTATATATAGTACTAGTACGGACTTGTAAAATAATATACTTTAAAAATATAACAGTGGCGGATTTCTTGTAGATGAACTGTGAAATATTTAAGTTATAATACAAAAATGAGTATCTTTTGTAATATAACTGTAATATTTCTGTTGCTGTCATCTGCTATAAAAGATGTGGTAAGACAGGTCGCAATGCATCATTCTATTATTTTCACAACTTTATATTATTGTGAGTTTTTATTTTTCGTTAAAAGCATTTCGTAAAAATCTTCGCCGCCGATTTCTTTGCGTTTAACTTTAACTGTTAATGTAAATGCAATTAATGTACAATAGTTATGTATTGGTGGTATTTTAAGACTTAAAAATTTTTCAAGTTCTCCGAATCTAGGCTTTAATTGCTCGATCTCAATTGCTATAAATATCGAGGTCAATAATTCAAGCTAATAGAGTAACATACGAATTACTAAAATAAAATGCACGATAAGTGCAAAAAAGTAATATAGACGACCTGAATTGTAAAATAATACAAATATTACAGTCACAGTAGAATAATTTATATAATATCTAGTATGGTCTTTTAACATAATAAAAAGCAGAAACACAAGACTTTTCAGGCTTGTATGTAATGTCTGAATATTCTCTTAAAGCTCTTTCTAGAAAAAAGGTCAATTTAGAATGACATGACAGGTGGTAAACATCACACATATTAAATAACGTTGCGAGGTACTCACGAAGTTTATTTCATCGTTATAGCTCGTAAAACATATGATTTTGATCATCAGAGCGCATTTCACTTAGTTATGTCTTTATCTTTTAATGAATATTTAATTACTTATTAAAAAATAAAATATTAGATAAAGGAATTAATCTAACGATAAACTTTATATTTCTTTTCAGTAGTTAGTTGTCATCGACTTTATAAATTTATTTTCAGCCGGCCGTTTCGATATTTATGCAATATTTGTTCAGTTCATTGCAAACCGTAAATATGATTTATTATCTGGTTGAACCTGTCGATACGAAAGTAAAAGTAATGCTATACATTACTTACAACTGTGCCACTTAAGGAGCAAAGACCTCTTAACACACTATCTGTAATTGTAGACTGGAAACAGGTACCAGAAATTCGCAAATACCCAAATGAATGTAGCGCCTATAAGTTAAATTAATGTTCTTAATTCAGTTAAAGGGTTTAAATGTACATTTTTTTAAATGTAACGTTAATATTAGGTACGTTCAAGTCACATGCGTATTGCTATTAGAATACTGTTTTTTTTAGAAAGATTTTAGAACTGATTTTATTATTACGTCGCTTTTAATAAAAAAGGTAATGTCCAGTTAATGCAAAATGGCAATTTGTATTTCCATCTGGGAATATACTTATATTTCGATGATAAATCAAGTTATTAATATATCCATAGTAAAGATAATTACCGAATAATTTTTAAATAATATAGCAAAAATAAGATTTTAAAGTATTCAAGCATGTTATGAAAATACATAAACTTCATTCATTCACGGCTAATAAAATATTATGTACAAATCCAATAATATTATACATTTTCATTAACTACTCGTTGTACAAAGTTAACCATATTATTATCGTAAATTAACGAACACCGTTATTCAATGAATATTTGTTTAAATAAGAAACGATGTAATCGAATTACATTGTTTAAGTCATAAGATAATCATTAGTCTTGTATAATCCGTCTTCGCGATTTTAACTACTATTACTTCCTACTTAACATGCAAATGAAACAACTTAAAAAATGTTGACTTTCACAAAATGCTTCAACACATATCGTATATAAAAATGGTTTACAAAAACAGTTCAAAAACTCTCTTTTTGAACTGTTTCCAAAAAATATGATTGGTTTATATATTTGTACTTAAATATAAATATTATGTGCACATTACAGGCTAATACAGCATTTTAATCGAGTAATCGTTTTCAGGGTTAACGAAGGTTTACGCGACATTTTTTTTAACTTATCTAATTATATAATCATTCAGAGGATGTATAGTTGTTCCTTTTTTGATAATTATATAATCATAAGTTTTTAATTATGCATAACATTGGCAAGTTTTAGTAAATGTATCTCGTTTTAAAATAATATACGTGAAATAATAATATATGTCTTTAAATGTTTACCTCAAAAAATAATTTACATACGAACTAAAGAAAAAAGAAATGAAATACTCATTCATGAACAACCTACTAAATTAATCGTTCATTTCGTGAATTTGATTATTTTTGGTTAGAACATTAAAATCATGAACAACTTGACCGCATATTTCGTCGGTTCTCGGAAATCACCTGCTGATAGCAACGTTGCGCAATCTATTATTCTCAACATTTTACATAACGCCGTGACAAAATATAACATTTTCAAAGCATTACATAGAGCAAAACGGAGAGAGAAAGTATTATTAGGTTATTTATGGTATATACAATGAAATTCTCGTGCTATAATCTTGTTCGTTCTAGATCTTTTTTGCTGCTATTTGGCGGTAGTGGCCATAAGGTTTTTGTACGTAAGTACGTACGTTATTTATTATAACATATCTAGTCTTTTTCAAAGAAGTTGCAGAACTCATAAAATTATCTTTTGTATCCTTTTTCTTTGCAATGATTTTCATAACATATTAAACTGACAGAAGAAAAAAAGAGTTTTTTTTTTCTATTTCATCAGCTATCATTTACCTGATGTAAACTTAAGAAACTATATTTTAATGGTGAAATACGTCTAAATGTGTGACTTTAATTATATTACATGAGCACATTTGCATGATACATATCCGTTTGTATCTTTATCCTGCGTAATTTTTTTCACACGATTTGTAGTAGCGGATATTATAGCGTTACATGTTTGACGTATATTTAAATATAGTTTACATGAGACCTTCAGGTCGCATTATTTTAACATTTATCTTGAGATCAAACGTATTTTTAAACCAAACTTCAATATATATTTATAGTTAATAGGGCTGTTTGTATATTTACGAATGTATAATTCTTAAAATATAATATTGTATAATAAAATTTAATATCTATTTAAATAGCATTCAAGTTTTTTATTTAATACTAGGAGTATTTAATGTTATATTTTATGATATGTTTATGTTATCAGTAGGTGATAAAAGTACTAATGTATGTTTAACATAATAAAAAGTATTCTTACCTTTGAAGCTTGCTTTTACAAGAAATATTTGCTTTAAATTGCTTTAAATAAAAAATTACAAATTTAGTAATCGATACTACATCGAGTATTTGTTTATAACTTATAATCGTTCTTAACCGCGAATCAAAAGTTACAAGAACAAGTTGATATTTCCGCGATCATCCAGTTCGCGATGTCGAAATACTGGTTACATTTATTATGTAAAAATAATCAAATCTCATAATAAAGTAGGCGTACGACTTTTGGGCATCGCGTTGTATAATATTCTGTAATTAAATCTTCATAATCAATAATCCTTTTGATTGATTTGAAAAATCAAGTTAGCTTTACTTAAGTAATAATGGAAAGAAAATATTATTAGAAATGTATTGATAATTGCAGTCATAATACTGTCATTCATTCTGAAGTAAATACCTCCTAACACGATTATCACTATTATATATATACTTTTATTTGTTGCTGATATGTCCTTTACTAACTTTCATATCAAATATTTTTAATTCTCAGAAGATAATCTTAAAATTATCCAGTTGAACTTAAGTGGTAACTACAGCCTATTCTGAAACGAGAATAGAACAAGGGTTCTACTGGAACTAGTAGCTGGATTATGGGGCATTCCAGTCCTATACAGGTAAATCTTCCTTACATCCCTTGCCTAAAAAAAAATATCTCGAATACTGATTAAGTTTCAGTTATGACTACTTGAAAAGGTCAGTCAACCAATGGAATTAATTTGATCTGTCATTGAGGAGATTTTTATTAGAATGTAGGATATACCACACTTCTTATGATCTTTTTGAGTCATGACAGAAAATTGTCAAAAAGCCCAAGTATCCTGAGATAAGTCTTGATCAGCTATGTGACAGTCCTGGGTCTGGTAATGCATTTGTACTTTATAAAAAGACCTATATAACTATTCCTTAAATATTAATAATAGACAAGTCATAAATGAAAATAGGCACTATCCATCTTCCTTCTTAGTCTCCTTGAAGTAAGTAATTCAGATGTTGATTAATATGTCCGCTAGTTAGATTAAAACCTGCTTGTATATCTGGTTTCGAAATATGGATATATAAAACATCATCTACGTATTTTAAATATCATTCTAGTTTATCTTATTTCTTTTAATTAATTTAATTTATTTATCTTTTAAAAACTTAAAAATAATAGAAATGTATGTCATGAAAAGTATTTTAAAGGTATTCATAATATTCTTTTAAGATATGTATGTCCGGATTATTACTTTAATAAGCGTTTCTAACTTATCTTAATTGAGTTAGAATGGACTATTTCGTTACGCTCAATAAAAGTACTGTGTCTTAATCACCTTTGTCTTTTTGGTTTTTAGTTTAGCTTAGTTGACCTTTAAAAGACACAAACAAGACTCAGGTATGTAAAATGCAAATATTGGACGGACCATAGCCTCTACGCTGAATCTTTAGCTAAATTTACACAGCCAAAATAGTCAACGATCGTCTATAAATGAATTATATCCAAAAATATGTATATATTTTAACATTACAACTAACAGTCTAATTGTAAACCTTACGTATAGTAGGATACTCTGCGTTTTTGTTGTGGCAATTAATCTAACTTAATAACATTTATCAAAGATGCCCTTCTACAACTATAATGAAGTCGTCAGTCGCTCAGGCAACATAAAATATTAGATGAATAAATTAACAAATCTCAAAGTAATAAAACTCAAGAACTTATGCTTCAATGCCCTTCTAAGATGAGAAATAAAATATAAATTATCACTTTGCAACAATAGACGGAAAAACTATGCTGAACAAACTTCAATGTACACAATCTTACCATAATACATAATACCATAATGTTTGATTTTTAAGTTTATATAGTAGGTAAATTCTATAATTTTCTATATGTTTAACGTATATATATAAGGTCTATATAACAAAAGTTGGACCATGATCTGATTCTTCTCATTTAGAATGGAAACGCGTACTCATCTATGCCTTTAATTATAATATGAGAAGAGCTGTTACCACGGTGGTTATTTTTAAGATTTATGATATACAGTACGTGCAGGATTCCGTACCACTGTATCCTACGGACTACAACATAATAGGTAAGTGTCTCACCACATCCAAAAGCCGCGATCAATAGCACGAATTGCACTCTCGTCATCGTGTGGTGTGTACGTCCGCGTGGTGAACCGAGCCCGACAGCACTGGAGCGCGCGCCGCCGCCCAGCGGCCGCCACGGCGATCCTTTGCCCAATTCATACCCAACGCCGCTGGACCTTTACTTTCCATGTGACAATATTTTGGCAATGATACAGTATTAAAAGCGGCTTATTCACGGATTTGTTTAACGTAATAGTCGCTTTCTGACAAAGAAACAATAACGACAGTCGGTCCCGTAGTCTCTAAGATAACTGTGATCATCTCATATAAAGATATATTTAAGCTAAATACTGTTTTTTTTTTCAAGTTAATTATCAGCCAAATTTTAATACTAAGATATACATACAAGTACCATAAAATAAATATGATTTAAAACAACGAATTAAAAAACAACTACAAATTAAAAAAACATCTATCTTAGAAATGATAACGACAATTTTAACTAATTGATATCATTTTTTGTTTTCAGATAGAAATAGATGTCTTATCTTTAAATTATTATTTCTACGTATATATAACAAATATGTTTTTTCTTCACATATATTTTATATACTATATATACTTATACTATAAATATGGCTCATGTCAATGTAGAGTTCGAGCCACTCGAGTGACTGTTACGAAAACGGCCATACACCTCAGACAGCGTGCTTTGTGTGACAATATCTTACTCAAATGTGTGCAAATGCAGACGCAAATGTCGCCTCAGCTACATCAACATTGATACTGCAAATAGCACATTTTATGTATTTGGGTGATTTAGCTTTCTCATGAACAAATTTGGAATAGGTGAAATCAAGCAGACTAGTATTTATAGCGTGCAAATACCCAATGCTTTAAGCTACGTATGGAATACTAGATATACGCTTTCGTTACCTTATTACCCAATTTTGTTATAGAGGCTCTAAAATTAACCGGGTTCGATAGGTACAGTTGATCGAATTTTAAGTGATCTTTATTATGGCTATAACTCAACATAGAAGAGAATGCGGTATCACTTAGGTGAATGACACTGAATTGGAATCTGTAATCCTCTTAAGATGAGAGCTACTTAGGCTTAGTTGAGTCATTTCATGTCAAGTTGTCACACATCAGCTGTGAGCACGATGTGAAGCATGGTTATTACTATAAATAAGTAGTATCAAGTATAATAGCCCACTTATTCATTGTCGAATCTAATCCTTTTTTAAGTTTTCTATATTCAGGTTTATATTACTCTGTCGATAGAATCTGTTCAAGGATTGATTACATGTCCGGTAGATTTTATACTTATCTCTTTTTTAATCCTTTATTCGGTTACTATGACATGTTCAAGAAAAAATTTTATGCGATACCAAATATTAATATTAACATCGACACCAAATACACAATTAAAAACTGGATCTGTTAATATTATAATATATCAGAACTTATTTAAGCTAACAAAGATTCGAGCACAGCGATATTAAAGCCGGCTTCACAACTTGTGCAACCAGTTACACTTAGTATAATCTGCAATTGGCCCAATTAATGAACGATATAGACATTCAAAGTTATTTGAATATGTCAAATGAATGAAGGTATACGTATACAAAGATTTTAGCATTGCAATATTGTGCACTAACCGAACTGGCTCTTAAATCAACGCAAGTGCTTCTTGCGTAAACCGTTGAACGTATTTAGGAAACCTGTAATTGGTTCAACTCAGGTATTGCTCTTTAAGGTAGGTATTATTTTAGCTCGTGGGTATTGTGTCCAAAGCGTTTATATATTTTAAAATGAAAATTTCATTTCATGTCTTTATTTTGTATAGGTGGTACTTACAAATTGTCAGATACAATATTTTTCTTACACTACCACTGTATCGGAACATGACCTCAAGCTTCTTTATTTTACATGGCCATTTAAAGCTAGTTGCAATATCTTAGCTTACATTTGTGAAAGCATGTAACTCATATATAAAACGTTGAGTTAAACAAATATTTAATCGGATCGATACCAATTTGGTAGACCTAAGTGGCTGATGAAAAACTTAATGGAACGTTTTAGACTTTTAAACTTGTTATACTCATTAAAACTCTTTGCTGAACATACAACCCGAACAACTTTAGTGAATATTTTATGAAGTGAAAAAGGTTTACTCAAGGTTGGTGGTGAGAAATATCCTATATTAGTGGTTTATGTAAAATGTTCACTTTGTCGTGCTATTTTGAAGTGAACTTATTTTACAATCGTTGTGATTGAAAATTCAGTGAACCGAAAATGCGTCTCCACAACAGTTGTCCGCGCTACAACTAGATGGCGCTGTACCCCTTTCTGAATCACGCTAACGATTTTACTTCGTAATTATAAGAGTTTAGTATATATATA
>DWPF01000065.1:0-15445 GCA_018251575.1 Cecropterus bathyllus | reverse complement strand
GATCTAATCAGGAAAATATATTCTTCCATATCGTGTTTATTTATAATTTTGCGATATTATGTATAATTTTGCGGTCGGGGTAGCAATAATTTGAAACTTTGAACGACCCGCGTGGCGGAAAAGCCATCATACGGGTCTGATACGCAATGGATTACGGGTTCGACACCCGGCCGGACAGCAATCGAAATCGTTTGGATTTCTGTTCTGGATCTGGTGCATTCTTCTTAATGTGTCTGCATTATTTTAATGTTTACCCACAGCACAGGAAAATTCTAGTTGGCAATGATTCTAAAAAGCATTTTATTCTTCATAGAACTAGCGAAAAAACACCGATGTCTGGAGATACTAGTTTAAGATAAGCTACTCTGGTTAATTGCCTGCTTAATATAAAGAAGAAAGAAAGCCGATGAACAAAACTATATACCTACAGCTTTTTCTAAGACCTTAAAGCGTAGAAATTTGTAACGTTTGCGGTAAAAATTCCTATAATTGAAACAAGCTAACGAGATGGGCAATATCATTTTCATAGCATCCAAACAGAAATAAGGAATTTGTAGTTAGTTGAGTGGCCGTCCCTTAACGGTGAGCCGACCGGATGTTTACCTCTCGGATCTTAGAAAGCTTAACCACGCACTTTAGAGGCATGAGCAATCGTAAAACATGACCGCAACCGAGCGTTTAACATCTCTATTTAATTTTGAATTTCCTACCTCGTGAGGTAGGAAGATTGTCGGTGTTTACTTCGCACTGACTTGTATTCTAGAATTGATCTTAGCTTTTCCTCGTAACAGATCGAAGGAGGTGTGTATCTTGCTAATTTTCTAATCAGATGTACAATGTACACGTATGCTAAACATGTAATATACCTATCATATTTTCAAACGTTCTCAAGTAATACAATAACATCTATAGATTGTGAATAAAGACGATATTGGCATTTATATATTACGTTTAACTTAAAGCAACGAATTAATTAGAAAACACAAAAGTTCCTTTCTGTATTTGTGTTCTGTAGTAAAAATTGATCGATTGTATGAATGTTATTTAACTAATGTCATTTATTCATGTCTTAAAATAGAAGTAGTTTATTTTGTAGCATATTACAACGGAATGTAGTTACAATAAAAATAATTATATTAACATGAATATTATTACTGCTTATTCGAGCTATCCGTTCGGGCCGTGTCTCCTCCAGGGTCTTCTGACCGCAAGCGACGTGTCAATTTCACCCCAAGCGACTCCCGGTTCTCGCTTCACGGACACCATCGCAAAAGTTACTTTCGAAACCACTGTTTATCCTTATTTTTTAGAGATTGTAAACGTTGTGTAATATAATCTAGATTTTTTGCTATAGTAAACTGGAAATAATGATGATACCATATTATATACGACAACTTTTACCTATTTCTTTCGTCCACATATAATGACTATGTGTATGTATATAGTGTTATATACATAGTTACTCTTATTTACTGTAGATAGATACTCATAAGAATAATTTGTTATACCTATCCTAAAACTAAATCTATCTTAAAAAAGGTATTACATAAACTCTTAAACTTTCGAGTGTAGCTCGTAAGCTCGCTAAGCAAACAGGTTTTGTGTCTAGCTATCGTCTAATCAATCATTAAAATCCTGTAATTTTTGAACAAGCAAATTAATATTAAGCGTGCATCGCTTATTGTGTAGGTACTGGTACGTGTTAAGAATACGCAATAGTAATTGTTTTAATCGAGTAGCCCATTAAATATGACTTGTATAGCATAACAATAGCCGAGCATTATGCCGTGAGAAATTTTTCTTCAATAGACAAAAAATCATTGCCAATGATAAATGCCGTGCTCGCGTGTTCTTTCCGTGGAAATCGGAAATCCCCTGGCATTATTGTTTCTTGACACTTCCCTAGAAAATGAGAGTAAACACCACAACGGGACAATGTAATTGCTACCTTTATTTTAATGTTTTTTCAACATTCTTGAAAAACCAGATGGTCTAGTTTGTTAATCTGGTTAATCTCGTTTCGATAATGACGCAAAAAAACTTCCTACATTGTTATTGTGTAAAATCACGAGTATCAATAAGTTAGATATAAACAATAAACATTGCTCATCTCACGGTAAGCAAGTTTACTCTACGCCTTATAAACAGCATAAATATCAATAGCGACTTGAATTTTCTTTTAGACAACGAGAGCATATTCAAACACGCTTTATCTGTATTCAATGGGCTTAGATCGAATAATCAGAGATACAATGCGACATACGTTTGAAGTTATTATTAAGGCAGTAAGTGGGCCGCAAGTCCGGCCGGGCATTCAATACGAAGTTAGATAGATATAGAGCGCTTATCTCGCCGCAATCGAGTCCGCATTGTATAGCCGCGCCCGATAATTAAGACGAAGCTTTTGACATTCGCCATATAGGAACACAATGACCGCCCCGGGAGCCGGCCGCTCGGATAATATCGCTCCCTTTAAACAATAACCTTACCGTATTATGATAAAATAATTTCGACGCGGCAAACATCGTGTTTCCTTAACGAGCCTCCGTGCCGTTTCAATAAGAAAATAAAAACAGCGATACATTCTTATGCATATTACGCGCATGTATTAGTTTAACTATCGCCTATAAAGTTATTTACACATACCTATTCTATAATTTGCATAGGTACAGGTATAAGTAACACCACGCTCGTAGTTAGAACGCATAACTAGATTACTCGGAGTTCGCGGCAATCATTACCTTAAACTAACAATTTTATCCGCGTTTAGTTTTTACATGATACGAGTATTTATTTAAAAACTTAAAACAATAATTACCATACATGTCTACGAGAGCAATTATAGTCATTAGTCATCTACCGTGGCTGACAGTTAAATATTCACACGCGATGCAAATATGTTTCGCGTGTCGAAAAGCGGTTAGGGAATATAAGAAAATTTAGTAAAAAGAGAGATTTGGTCGGTGCGGAGCGTGCGTGGCGGGATTGTAATTACGGCCGGCACCGCCTTGTTTCGGCGGAGCTTTGCCTCCGTCCGATATCATCAGACCTGCGATTTCCGCTCAGCTCACACCACAACCCGTATTCGGGATTTTGCACCTAATTAAACACAATTGCCGTGCACTACCCACATACTCCTGAAATTACTTCTCCATGTTAGTAAAACAACACGCATAAGTTGTGTGGTTTGATATCTCCATGGAGAAAGATGAACGCTGAGAGCAACTTCAATATATAAGAAGTATTCTACAATTATTATGGTAATGTTGTATTTAAAATTGTATCAATCGTTTCTGTAATAAGAGATTGAGAAGACTTTGCTTTTACGTCAGAATTTTAATTAAATATTATTTGGACCTATATAATTGTTATTGCAAATAATTCTCCTGTTATGAGAAGTTTCCTTTTGGTATTAAATTTGTTTCGTAATGTAACCCGATCTCAGTGTTCGCACGCTACGGTAAACTCTGTACGCGCTAGTCTTTATTTGCATTTCAATTCTGGTTGACAAATCGAAATTTAAAATGATAGCAAAAAATATTTGTGCTCAGGAAGGGTTGGAATCTGAAGCATTTTATACCAACTTAAAGTACAAAAGTTAATCGATCAGTCCCAAAACGGGGCAATTAATCATCGAGCTTGCCAAGGGCCAGAGTGTTTTATATTCCTGCATGTACCTATACGGTTGTGATACACTTCTGACTTAATAATAGACATCTTTAAGAAAAAATGCTTTCTACGTATTTTACAAACGTATTTGGTTTTTTGTTAATAATTTAATATAATAGTGACATATAATAATCCTTATTTAAGATATGAATGTCTCATTTGTAAATTTAAATTTAATACTCGTAATCTTTTATGTTATGTTTGATTAATTTAGGCAATTTATTTGTTTGTTGAATATAATCAGTGTAATAGGTTTTATACATATTATGCTAAATAATTACTAAAAACATGAAAATACGTTGAACAGTACAAGTAAATACATCAATTATGGCTTAAGATAATTTACATATGAATGTCATTTAATACCTTTTAAGCGCCACTAATAAACTTCCGCTTGTCTACTCCAACGAGAGCTTTACCCGTTTTTGTTTACACGTTCGACCTCAACGAGGAATTCTTTTCATTGACGTACGGTCGTGCAAAAAATATGATCTAGATATAACTATTCGAATACAACAAATGCAACAGATTATACTATTCCTTCAATTGTTTGATAGGTATCGATAGCGAGCTAGCGATGATTAAACAGTCTCTCGCATGCATAAAGTGCTCGCTTACACAGGATATTTTTTGCTCTACTTTTTATCGCTACACTGACATCATTGTGTTCACTTTCGTAGCAACGGAAACTCGCGTAACGAGACATGTCGTTGTTTTTATTTTCTTTTTGCAATATTTTACGATTTAATGATTGCTCCGGTTTGCCTTTTTAAGGAAATCGTTAATGATGCCTTTTACACTCAACATGTTACGCTTGATGAGGGATTATAACGGTTGGCATTCGGAGCGTACAGTTCCTACCGACGCGCACCTTTCGGCCGCCGCGTCGATACCTCGACACCGACCAGTGAAGGGCTGTCATATGAGATACATCGAATATTTCTCACAGAGAGCGTTCGCGTGGAATGAACAATTTGAATTAAAGACGACAAGAAAAAATATTGTAACAATGCATAATGATAAAAGGAGACAAAATTTACATACCCGCCGCTGATAGTCGTAAGATGCCAATCATGTTCGCAATCAATCAAGTGTTGAGATATCTCAATTTAGCTTGCACCCTTGTGAGCGGCCGCTCCGCTGCGCTCACCCTGCGCCAGCGCTTCGTCCTGTCTCAGAAAAACGCTAATGATTATAAATTGCTGAATTATGCAACCGAAAGCTCGTTATAACGACTTTTTAACTCTCAGTATACCTATATTTTCTTATTAAATCTAAATTATTATACATTACTAATAACATAAGTCAATTGTTTGATTTTAATTCATAACAAATTAGATATAGAGTCCACAAAAGTAAGTTAATAAGTATTACAAGTAATTTTGTAAAATCACATTAAGTTTTCCTTTATAGTATTTAAAACGGCGGCAGATTTCAAAAGTAGGTATAAAAATCTTTAAATATCTTTATTGGCATACTTTAGGTTATTTGTCAACTACAAGCGCACCTTAATATAATGTACTTTTTATGGCTTTCCTTATTTCTTAAGAATAATTTATGTGAATTTAATGTAATTGGTTTTTTCGGCAGTTTTGTTTATCGACCTAAAAAGTCTCAGATGTTTTACATTAATATGAAACATGTTATTAATTATGTTGTTATTGTTATAAAAATAAATAAGCTTACAAACACCAGAAAAGAGTGTTAATTGTATGATCGGTTAATTATACAGTTATTGTTATGAAAATAAATAAGCTCAGATACCGGTAGAGAATTCTTATTAAATTTATCATAGTAGGTAGGTATATATTTCGTGTCATAAAGTATACAACAGTGTTTTTTATTTTTATGGAAAGTGTCCTAACAAAATTCTAGACAAAGCTGATTAAAATCAATTAAATAGGCTAACTTAAGAATGAAGAAAAGAGTAAACAGAGTTAGAAATTAATTGAGTTTAGAACGTCAGTTATCACAGTCAATGCGTATACTCAGGCGTTGAAAAAGGAACGCGCGCCGCTCCGCGAAGCGTGAATTTTCCACGTTCGATTTCAGGTTCGCGTAACTCCATTCGATAACTATTACACTTTCAAAATATTACGTATTATTCGGTAATGTTCATGTAATCAGCGTAACGCCTAATTAATCGCAATTCTTGCGAAGCTCGAATGATTTCTGTTTAAATTACGAGCTTACAAATTCTAATCAGAAGACATTTGAAATATTTAAATGAACTTTCACTTGGTTTTAATTCGAGCATTGAGTGACAGTAAAGCTGGACGTAAATGGCGTTACGCAATGCGCAGTTCGTCATTGTTTCGGTATTGGAGCTGTCACGGCGCGCGCGTATTTAGCGTCAATCCTTGATAGCATCGGCGGCGGACAACTGCCCGCAATCAGCGACATTAGGAGATCTAAGGTTCAATTATGCAATGACATGGCTCGGGCTCGATCCGCGTTACTTGTTTCCATTTTACAGTTACAATGACGTCGTCATCGGACATCGGGTTTAATTATTTGTTATTTAATATATTTAAATAAACGTAACACAAGATACCAGAGTCGGTCGTTAACCGGTTCTGATAACTTTGATCATAATCCAATAATTTGTCATAATTTTTTTTTTTTTTTTTAAATAAATAAAAAAAAATAAAATAAAATTATTAGTTGTGTAAAATAAATATAAGTCTTTCATAAGGAACCCATTCATTCAATCTTTCGCATTCATAATATTAGGATTCTACATCTTTCGTCAATAACCTGATTGTTGTTTATCGGTAACCAACAATTTACCTGCGGCATGGAAAAAGTAAGAACATGAAAGCTGCGGTCTTAGCGGTAGGTACGGTGCTTAAGCCGCATCACGCTTTACTCAAAGCCCTGCACTTTACAATCTGACATTTCCTTTCGACATTTAAGCAGATTAGTGTTACAACGCGACTTCGGATTTTAATCCGACGGTGGACGGATCGCGGGATTTGCTCTGATTCCATCGTGGTTGTACAGTAATTGCCCCCCTCCGATAACAAAGTCGACTGACAATACTAGTCGATCCGAAACTTTGATGAAATCTCGGAATGCTCGATACATTAAGTTACTTCGCTTGTATTTTAATTTTTGTTCTTTCATAGTAAACATTATATTAATTTAATCATTGTTATTAATTATTCAAAAGTGTAAAGTGTTCTCACTCACTCGTAATATAAGCACTTGCATACTTCATATATAGGTAAATATAATACTTACTTATCAACTCTATATATGCAATAAAGCGATAAATAGTTAAACGCTTGCTTCCTTGTAAGTTAGAAACGTTTAACTTGGTTTATTTACGGAACAAAAATGTTCATTGATAAAACATTTCACTTGGTGTAAAATAAATAGCACCACGTACACTGTAAGCAACTGCACGGCAGTTACACCCACAGTTCCGCTCAGAATTTATGTCGAAACCGACATTCACTGCGGAGAACATTCGCAGCAAATAACCTAGGCGTTAAAACAACTAGCACAAACTACTAGCGCACTTAACAAACAGACGTATCCGTATCAGATATAGCGTATCGAGACGGCAGGACATTACTTCTGCGCTATCGATAAAGCTCAACGGTAAGCGAAATAGTTTTGCCACGCAGTGAACATAAATAATTGTCATAAAGTAGATAGGAACTGATGGATGGGCGCCGCGCCCTGCGGCTAACGAGGAAACGGCCGAGACGGACAAAAAGCAGACGCAGAAAACTCGAGCATCGAACAATCGAAGTCCTTCATGTCGCTGCATAACAAAGTTACTTAACTATTTGCACGCATCGTTCACATAAACCCGTAGATAAACAGATGATGCGAACGCACATAACGCCGTTCCGCTATTTATTTTCACGCACTACTTGTACTGAGATTCATAAAAGCGGAACGTTATATTATGTCTGAAATACTAAGTCTTCCGCAGGACTTGTTTTAGTTGCGTATGTGACAATTTTTTACTTACAAACATGTATTCCGATTTCATTTTTGGCACTAAATGTTTATATTCTATAAGCTAGCATGCAATTTAATTTGTAATAATCGATATAATTAATCAATATACTTTGGATTTTAATCAGTACTTGGAAGATCTAAAGCATTGTGGCTCAAAAGTTTTGTTGATTATTTCATTAGTGTTGTATAAGAAAGGAAGAGAAATTGAATTCGATATAAAAATAAAGAGAACTCGTTCAGCGCAAGGCTTAATTAGATCATTTGTCTTTGAACGGTATTTTCTTTAAATCTCATTAACTCATGTGCTGCCATTATCGATATAGAAATATTTATTCTGATAATTTGAATCATTTTATTAGTTACACACGGGTTTTTTACCTATTCGGGAAACTTTGGTTTTTCTCACATTTGGATACACTGATATCTATATCTAATAATAAGTTCTTCTAACACTATCCATTAACTTTTTCTAGTGTAATGTTAAATAAATAAAAAACTTTGTCAATGTCATAAAAGTAAAGTTCAAATTAGAATAATGCAAATTTATTGTACATTTCCTATAGCAGGTATAGGTTATGTAAATGGATTGTACTACCTACTTGCAAATAAATTATACCAATGATCCCAATTTGATTAATGATTTCTCGCGGTTGTCACGCAAAACTTTAAAAAGCTATCTATTGCGTAGATTGTTCGTGGAATATGTGTTACAAATGCTGATTTATTTAAATAGAGTGATGAAATGAATGTGAAGAGGTTGTCAGAGCGTAATCGGGCGGCGACGCATAGGTACAACATGTACAGGCGGGCGGCGGACTGCGTGTGTGACACACGGCGCGAGAGAAAGCGTGCTTAATCAGATAACTCAGATTGTCAACCGAACTCGGGCTCCTGAAATCGGGTCGAATGTCGATATACTCGATTAATTAATTGACGGCCCGAAAAGTTGGAAGTAAGTGGTCTGAGAAGTTAAAACTGTTGTGAAATAAGCACATTGTAGATACGTTGAGACTGTAGATACATGTATCATTAAATGGAGATATAATCTATGTATATTACGTACTTATACTACGGGTAAGCTAAAATTGAAATTAGCTAGACAATCTTGCTATATATTTCTGCACATCGTTTTATTATAAATTATGTTTAACTACCTACATAAACATATACTTACGTCAGAAATTAAATTTTATGATAAAATCTACTTAACTGTAATGTTCACGCATCAGGTTTTAAATTACGTAATATAACCTTTAATGGACATCAAAATGGCTCTGAATATTAAACAGTTCCCAAATTTTCGTTAATAAAACAAATCAAATTTAAATAGGTGTATTAACAAAAAACCTAAACGTTGTTTAAAATGATCAAAGTGTTACGTTTAAAATTGTGACAGATATGTAGAAACATAATTCTTAAAATAACAACTATGCTAAATCGATTCAGAGGGACTAAGTTACTAAGTAAATAATACTATGTTAATTATTAGCATTACATTTAAGTCCTTGTATCGACATTTTCATAAGCATGATAAAACTAGAAATGCTTAGACAAAATCAAAAGCAAGTCTTGTCTTTGAAATCTTGCGTAATTTAGATATTTATAACAGTGTATCTCTGTCGTGACACAATGGCTACATTGTTCGCTATCAATTGCAACTTTAAAATAGGCACTAAATTACGTAAACCATTAGCAGTTAGATTCTAAATTAGTTGCTAAATGTTTATGAATCATTTATTCCTACGCAATTAATAAATAAGTTGTTTCTATTTACAACTGTGATACAAGTACAACAACAAATGGATAAGTGGACGAATGTAGTAAAGTGACGGTGAGGTGGTAAGGGAGTGGCATACGAGGCGTTTCAATATAATGCTCAAGAAGAGCAAAGTATCTGTGACCGAACTTTTATCGGGAGTCTTAATTTTATCGTAGGTTGATTGCAGATGATAGTAGTTATCATCCATCAGGTTGACTGCTTGAACATTGCTACTTCTGTGTTATAAAAAAAAGTAAAGGAAATGTATAAGTAAGCAAAGATACTAGAAAATGTATAAACTATTAAAAAGCAGTTTTTACGGACATCTCAGATATCAGGGTCGGTGAGATATATGTGTTCGTTTGATTTTACAGTTACGCATGCATTATGTATTATAACAAATATCTACAACTCTGGGGAATTCAAATAAAGCTCTAAATGTTTATATTTATTAACAGCGATGGAGTTTGGGAGTGGTGTGCACCGTTACAATTATATAGAATATATGTTTAGTATGCTCGGTTCCGTTGACTTTGCGCGCCATTCGATCTTCGGAGAAAGCTGTGGCCCGTTTATAGAAATGCTAAACTATACGCTAGTAAAAATTACTCATAAATTTAGTGTACTACCTGTATATATATTATAGCTTGTCGGTAACATTGTTACCGACAGTCCTTGCTATTTCATTGCACTGTGAGGATTATGGTATGGCCGATTGCCTTTTCGAACGGACTATCTTTTCCTGTTATTTAGTTACATTCACATATACATAAACTTTAACATTTTACAGTCAGAAAAGTGAAGTGAGTTGGTAATTTTCTTTTAAGTTTATTCATGTGAATGTTCTAGGGTAATAAAGAGTAGGCAAATAATAGGGATCTGTATGTAGGCCATAGTTACTTTAACATTTTACAGTGACGATTGGATTAAGAGCGTACCTTATACCTTAAGTTTTACATTTAATGACTTTTTCAAAATTTAGGTCACTGTATGTCTATTTGCCAGAAAAAAAAACAAGTCCGATCCTCTGGCAGACATCGCCATACGAAAAAATTTGGTTCTAGTTACATATGTTAAATCGTACGTAAAATTTAGTTAGATAAACACTGATTTTATATATCGTAAAGTTAAAATATAGATATGCTTTTTTTCCTAAAGTAAACCCATAACAAATTACTTCCAAAGAAAAAATGCAAGCAGTTATCCGTTTTTACAACTTGTCCACCGTGTTTTGTAGTACGCATTTGTTCAGAAGCCTTTTGCTACCTAATTACTGCCGACATAGAATGATCTGAAACGTATATTAATTGAAATATATGAAACAAGCGTACTGTCATACGTTTCGGTAGTGCGAGTACAGGGCGCGGCTGTCGGCGAGCGGCGCGACGCAACGATCCATCAATCTGAGGCGACGATCGGAGGTGCTTTCTCGTCGTTAGCCCTATATGGCCGGGACAGCCACCACGCCTGGCGCAAGCCACTTCTTTTTCACTTTATTTTCTAACTCGTCCATAGAAATCGTCCTAACAGCATATTTTTCACTTACCATGCGAAGTGAAACCATAAAATGGTTTCGGATGATGAGAAATTTATCTTCTCTTCTTAACTTAATAAAATAATTTCATCTATGTTTTGTATTCTGTATGTATCTTTATTGTATTATCGTTAACATCGACTCTATGTTATTGAGGCACAATGTCTACTGTCTAAAAAATTATATACCTATTTTTTATTCTGTATGTCTAAATGTTCACTTTCAGAATTTTGAACTAATTACTTGTTAATAGTTGTAGAGACAACGAGTATGATATTCAGATAATATTATAATAGTGGCAACATTTAGCATTGCAGCAACTACTTAAAAAGACCTAGAACGTATAATCAAGCCAAGTTTTAGTAGAAAACTAATATAATAAAAATGCAATGTTAAACTTTTTGTGTGTGTTACTTTATTTATTTGTGTGAAATATTACCTTTTATTCCTTAATTTAACATTTTTAATACGTTTTCAAGGAGCTTACGAAAAAATATATTGTTACAGAGCGTAGTTATGTTGATGTTCCGGGAAGAAAAATCACCTGAGGACGAAATTAAAGCGTGGCAGTTTTGGCACGGCAGACAGCACTCGGTTAAGCAAAGAATATTGGACGCCGGTAAGTACTAGTATTGCATTGTATTAAGGTATCCCGTAAACGAAATTATGCATGTGATGAAGTAATAAAAATTAAAAAAAAATATATTAATAATTTCGTAGGGAGACAAATAATTGCAGTTTTTGCAAAAATATGATGGTCAAACAGTAGCTCATACAGCGACTCGAGACACGATATTTACTACACAAAAACAAGGCTGGTCGTGCTCGAGGCGACACAGAAACATGCCGGCGCAGTTGCGTGCGGCGAAGGCGGCGGCGGCGGCGCTCGCTCGGCACGCAGGACCTAATTACCGTGCTGCAGGCTGATAGCCGCTGAGACGCTCCCGCGTACCCCGCTACCCACCATTATGTGTCGTTAGGACATTTGCATAAATAACGCGCACATCGTCCGCGGCCCACACCGACCGACGAACCTATCAATCGGCCCGACTAAAAATAAACAGCGTTGGCGCCGTCATCTAGCATGCTCCCCGCTGGTCGTCCTCCTCGCTTCATATTACACATTACGCGTACTTATAATGACACATTCCACTTTAAGTAAATTAGAGATATAAAACCTAGCGCGGCGCTTCCACGAGACGAGGTTAAATAAAACGATATAATAGAGATATCCGAGCTTCGTGAACTCCGGCGCTGAGTAACAGGAAATCATAAAAATTCGTGAGAAATCTCATTCTATTAACGACGTTGAAGCAGCTGTCGGCGTGGCGATTGTAAATCTTAAACATTGATTATATGATATGTACAGAATAGTTTAATACTAGAATGGAATTGTAAGCGAGGGTACAATATAGTCGCGCGCGGACATAATTACCGCGATGATATCAGGGAGCACGTTCATTAGCATGTTAATTGCGCGATGAGCCTCCGCCCGCCCGCGCCCCTCTATGCCTTTAACCTATGAAATTTATTTTCTATGATAGCGCCATTGGCTTTTCTTATTACACTGTGTAATTCTCAAGTAGCAATAAAACCGCAAATATACGATTTGATATCTCGGGACAGATACTTAAGAAGACAACAAGTCCTGTACATGAAACCGATTCAAAGAGTTTTGTGGTTTTTAATAATATCAAAAGATTGTCCGAATAGAGGCTTGCGTCATCAATGGAATGCCTGCTTATTAATCGACCGACTCGCTTGTTCAAGTAAACAGCGCTGATATATGACACTTTATACATTCTAACATTACTTAACTGAGACTTGGAGCATTTGTAATGAGTGACGCTGGCCACAAGCAGTGTCTATAAATTTAATCTCAAGGAAAATAAAAACATGGAAGCCATTAATTCGCGCGGTCGGGCCAAGTTTAATGTCAAGGTTTTAGCTTATCTCGATGTTAGTCAAGTTTTATTTTTTATTTTGTTGATGTTATTATGTAGAATGAAATAATGTCTAAGCACGAAGTAACGAACTATAAAAACATAGAGGAAAATAGACCAAAACATGCACCTACCTAACATAAACCTACCCACGTAAAATAACAGTCATCTTAGTAACTACAAATGTCAAATGTAATAGAATAATTAACTTTTAAGTACTACTGTAGATGTAGAGCTCAGATCAAAAAAGATAAACTAAACTTCTCAAATAAATATTAGATTACTTTTTTAGGTGTGCGATATAAATGATTGGAAGGTACGCAATTGTGTTTCGTTAAGTGGATAAATATAATTTGACTATGCACATCTCTAAAAAGTTCGCAATATTCCGTTCAAATTGTATACAAGTTCAAGATGTGCAAATCTATTTCTGCCTAGCATTGTCATGTTATTATTGCCCTGACGACTTTTGTGGTCTGGTAGATTATATTACAACAATGTTACTTGAAAATCATAGAATGCGTAAAAGTATGTTTCGTATGCGTACTTGAAATTAAGGAAAGTTAAATGAAACTGATGCTTCAGAGTATTACAATTATTAAAATCACCACGCATAAGAAAACATACATTTGATTACTTATCATTGTAGGGCTCAGTTAATACATAAATGTAATATTTGTATCTAATTGTAAAAAAAGTACTTAATTATATAAATGGCGCATGCACAAAACGAACTTGGAAGCAGCGTCAAGGGCGACACCGGACACCTGTGCGCAGGCGTGTGAAAGCGCGGAGGGAGCGGCGCGCGGCGCGGGGGGCGGCGCGGGGCGCGGGAGCCGCAACGCACTGCGCTTCTACACAATGCCTTCTCCGATTACGTACATGTCTTCTTGTATCGCGTGTCCAACGGCCGTTTCAGCGCCGTACAGCTTCTTCGCTTCCCCGTTTATTTCTTTTGACAGTTTTGCATACACTACGCCTCATTGGACCAACAGGAGCCATCTCCGAGGTTTGTTTTAATAACTTCGAAACCAAATACCCGACAAAGTTACCGAAAATTGCCCATTATAAAAAGTTTTGGCGGTTTTTCTGTAATTCGATAAATACTGTTTTCATATTATTGCTTGGATTTGTGGGGTCGTTTAACAAGAAGTTTGATATAATCCATTAATGTTAGGCGCAAGGCAGATGGAAGAGGTGACGAGCGAGGACAAAACGCGTACGTTGTGCTCTTTATCTATTTAAATATAAAACGTTATCTATTTCAATATAAAGCGACGCGATGCGGAGCACGTAGAGGCGACGTGGCGTCGGCACGCGACTCCGAATGTGAAAAACGGAAGGCATGCCCACCTTACATGTCGCTTATACGTGGCTTGCGTCTACCTGTATACTTAAACATGACTGAATAATTCGCTAAAAAAGGATTCGGTGTTACAGATAAAAGTAGCTCTAAGCATTAGGTTTTTAAATGTCAATTAAATCTGTCGCGAGTAGGTGTGGAGGTGCGACGTATACAATGGCGGTCGCGTTACGTTGTCTCGTAAATCCATGCAAGGCTGTTAAACAATATGGTGGAGGAGGGCGGGCGGCTCTCGTAAACACGTCAGCGGGGCGCGCGCCCGCACAGATTGCAGAGCGGCCGATAGCGACGGCCCACGCGCACCCACCGCTCGCGATTACTCACTAACGACCTCCGCCTGTCTGCTAATGCACTCCTGGTACTCCAATGCAATATACATCCCCAAGGAATATTGCTGTGTCAAACGTTTGTCATATTAGAAACGAATACTAACTTATATTGACGCTTTTCTTAACTAATCCGAATGAAGTAATCGACTAGTTTCTTACGGAAAAACGTTTGAACAAGTTCATATTTTTGAATAAATTTCGACCTGACTGTACCATGCGTCATCTATGCAAAAAAGAACGAAATAAGGTCCTAGAACCCATCGTGGTTATACGGCGGTTGTACACCTGCCAAGACACTAAGTTAACCTAGCTAAGTCACCGGTGTCAAATGTTACTAGGCGTTAACGGTGGTACTTGTTTGTTGTGTCTAAACTTTATAATTTGTTGCTTTCTAGAAAATAGTAATTTAGTAATTCCACTATTAAACTAGATTCCGAGCGACGATATGCTATCCTATTATCTAATACTTGTCCTTGCTGGGAGTTGTAGCATTACATATAGGTACGCAGGTAAAACCGAGACAGCGATTAGATCATGCAGACAGCGTAATTTGTTTTTGCATTCGTGGAGTTCGAATAGGAATGTAGGTTCATTCCTACTAATTATCATACCCTTTAACTTGGTTACCGTGGACTGCAATAGTTGATGAATCGATGGTATCACGTGATTATTCACGCCCCGCAAATAAATTTCCGTCGCCGATGACGTATTGTGCGTTGATATCTTAATCGAAATCTCCGCAGGCATTACTGCACAGTTACCTGAAGACAAGATTAATGATAATTCTTTGTTTTGTTGCAGACACGAAGAACAGCATCGGGCTGGCCGGCTGCATCGAGGAGGTGGCGCACAATGCCATCGCGGTCTACTGGA
>DWPF01000064.1:0-15587 GCA_018251575.1 Cecropterus bathyllus | reverse complement strand
TCAATTCCAGCTCCACATCCCAAGCTACATTTAAGCCCAATTTCTGTCTAATGATAGCAGTGTTAAGCGCCGCTGTGTTTTGTTTTAATGGGTGTTGTTAGAGAGACGTACTGATCCGAAGATGATCCTTATCCTTAGGGGTAGTTACGTATCGGGTATCTAACGACCTCAGGTAATTAATCTTATCTGGGAGGATTACTGCATGCTCGTTTTCTACATCTATAAAATAAAAAACGAGAAGACATTTTCAATTTAAGTTTGCACCCTTTCAATCCGTGGTAATACAGATTACTTTATAATATAGGGTCGTTTTTCTGCGGCGACAACCATGTGGCTAGTTACGTCCATACGACGTTTAACCTTCAATTAGTTCACGATTACATTTCAATAGAAATAACCCTTAACACAAAGACAGTAGTCATGAGTCAGCTGTTTTTAAGTATTTTTACAATGAAATTTTTCGTATTTCGTTTTTTACATCGTAAGCATAAGTAAAAAAAAACAATCTATGTATAACAAATATACTTGTTTAGGTTATTTCTTTGGCAACCCTATGTGTAGCTAACACCGACGCACTCTATGGAACAGCTGACATAATCACCCAAAATTACGTCGTTTCCACCCATGAGTAAGAGACAATTTAGATAAGGACAACAGGAGTGTTTAAGCAATGTTTAAGTAAGAGCCTTGGTTTCAGGCTGCGATCGCGGGGCGTATTAACAACGTATTGTTGTACTGTGTTGTACAATATTTTACGCATAGTATTATGTGGATAATTTTATTAACATACGTTGAAAAGAGTAGCGAACGAGCATGCAGTCTTCCTGATATATAAGTGTATTATCTGATCTACAAATGTTTTAGCCCCTAAGGTGAGATGGCGAAAAAAACATGGCCTTAAGTATGGCCTTTACTGGCCTATTAATATGACTTTACTGGGGGAGGAGAGGAGAAGCCTTAGTCCTTCATCTACATTAGCGGGTAAGTGATAACTGCCGCCGATCATCTATAGTCAACCCCAGAGAGTATGGTCCTACCTAAAGTCGATCACAATACGTTGCTACCCATGAGGATTACATTTGAACATTGCGTATTCCTTTACACAACCTTCAAACCAGAACACAGTAGCGGTTAACACTGTTATTATAAGCCAGAATTTACAATCATTTTACTTGTAAATATTCGTTTGCTTTGCATGGACCATTAGTTCTGGCTAATGAATTTACATGTTGTTATAGAGCGGTCGTTTCCGAAACCACTTGATTGGTATCGGTATCTTGATGCAACACAGACATTTTAGCTACATTACTTTTTGCAGCGTACAACCATTCACCTCGGTGGATGGATATTACAGTCAAGTAGAAGTAAGATTTGCGGTTTCATTACATTTCGGTACGATTACTTTCATTTATATATGTGACTTGTTTCAAATCTGTAAAAATAGGATTTGATGTGTTGAGCTAAGCGCTACTATTGATTTTATCTAAGCTTACTTAATAGTTATTATAATTAACGCTTTTCAAACCCTTCTAGGATTCGTAATTTTTGAATGCCTTGGACATAGAGATAAGTAAGTAAACGAATGAACCCAGAAGAGAATCAATTAGATGTCTGTCCAACCAAAACAAGTATTTTCACTCCTCTTATTTAAATAATAGCAGTCATAATACAATTAATAATTTATGTTCATCATAGATAATTTATAAAACTCTTAATCAATATAATAAAGAGTCTAAACTACTCGCTACAATGCAATTAAATATTACATTCATCATTCTTAAAGCGGACTCTTCCAATTACATTTATAGACAGACGAAGGTCATACTCATTTTTGTCTCAACGTAATATTGAAAACAAATGATTCTATCATTTTAATACATATACATACAGTCCATCCATATCCATAATCATCTTTATTAGTTTATTATTAAGTATTTGTATGACTATGTCCTCGGATTCTTTAATTAGGCACATATATTAGGTGTAAGGCAATTTAATTGTTTTGTTAAATTAGTAAATGTACTACAGCGCAAACCACATTAGTTTCCTTAAAGCTATGTGTTCTTATGGACAACGTAAACATTTATTGCGACAGAAAATTACGGCTGGGAATTAATTCCGAACAAATACGAATAAGTAATCAGAAACCCAACAATTATTTCCGGACACGGCGACAAACTTTGATTGAAAACATTTGACCATTGGCAGTCGGGCTAGTTGGTTGCAGTGTTAATGCAATTGGCAAAACGCGTGGGGTCGGTGGTTACCGGCAGTTCGCTTAGGCAATGTTTTCACAACTGGCTGTAATACTGGATTAGCAACATTGACCACGCACTCGACACGCCTTCCCAGTTACGGCTTATTGCCCTTAAAATATTAAAGACACAGTTAAAACTTCGATTCTATCATTCTATTTCAACAAGACATACATGGTTACAGGTGTAAGTGGGTTTTTATGGTGTTTACATACGCAGTTGGCTAGTGTCACCCCTTAAAATTCACCTTTCACTCCAATATATACCTATATCGAATCAAGGTAGGTCAATCAATCAAGGTAGGTATTGAATCAAGGAAACTTGTCTTGAATCGTAATCCAAATAAATATGACCTAATCAAAGCATAATTTTTACTTTCAGCTACCTTTGGCGGCACCAGACTCGTCGAGAGTAAAAGTTACTTACTTATCGTATCCGACCAAGAAAGTCGCGTAAATCTTACCTGTAACAAATTAAGGAGACACATCAATAAAACTGTCACTATTGTAATACGCGGCGGGATGTTCTATCTACATTTATTTTAACTCACATAATGAGGAAGCATTAAGACCGCGTAGGCAGATAAAGACGGTTAACGAGCGAGTAAAAAATAAGAGACATATTAAAAGCGGTTAATTGTTGGTACATTTGTCTGTGTAGTTGTGAACTTAGCTGCGATGACTGGTAAGTACTTTAATGCGTATGAACATGACGGCCCATCACGCCTCGCGGGCGGGGTAGAGCATTAATAATAATAATAATAAACTATTCTATCGCTACTAGTGCCACTGCAAATATATTTAAATTTTGTAACGCTAATGGTTCTGGATGTAGATTTAAAATATGTCACAGAACTTATAGCGAAATTAAATAAATTTATGGTTAAGAATAGCTGTAATCGTTCAAATATGCAGATAACGAAAAAACCACCAAAATATTAATTGTGAACGTTAAAATGTTATTCATAAAATAAAGGAAAAAACCCGAAACGCATTTTGAGTATTGGCAATAAAAAGCGTTGTAAATATTATTACGCGACTACCAAACGGAGCTGGTTTGGTGAGCAGCGTAAAATTAGCCATAAGGTTGATATTTTATATGGTATAATTTATTTTTGTTGTGTGCAAATAAAAGGAATGTGCGATTGTAGATTTTGTCGGTGGTCGTCGTAAGTCGAGTAGGCGTGCGAGCGAGTGGCTGACCTTCGTAGACGGAGGCGAATGGGCCCATCAACAAATACTCTACGTATTTAATAAGCAGCTTTAATTACAACAAGTTTTGCCCCTCTGTCCTGCTTTTGAATTCTCGTTGTTCGTTCATGACATAGTACAAGGACACTAGTTACCTTTAAGTGGATGTTATTGGATTCAATTTGAATTAGCCCCTATTTCGTTAATTGTAATAATATTTTTTAACTATTTGATGCTTGTGGGTAGATATTCGTTTATTATGTAGATTGAAATTTAGATAGTTTATATTACTGTGGCATAGTTACTTCGCTAATCTACCTTTTTAAAGACTTAATATACTTGGACTTCAGCCGTATTTATTATTTTTCCATAAAAAAGTTATGTAGGTAGAATTATTAATATCAAAAAAAGTTTTGGTAGCATCATAGATTGTCGAAGTGATTTCTTGATATATATGTAAAATTTTCACATTATTGAATATACAAGAAATATAAGGTCTGATCCCAGAGGAAGCGGTTTAAACATCTCATGTGTCTCGCACATTGTGCGAAAATGCCATCTCTGCTGGACGTCCGCTCCCGACATCTTCCTTCGCTAATTACTTGTTATTATGTCTCCAGTGCAACAGATGTGCCACATCCGCTCCCAGCCACTCTATAGTCTCGTTTTTTACAACAAATTAACAATTAGCAAATTGAACAGTCACAGGCGTACTCATATTACCATATTTAAGATTTCAAATAAGGTTTTTAGCTAAGATAATCCAAAACTGGACGAGACCAATCACGTGGCGCGTAGTTTTATGTGCCACGTCGTCTCGGTTCGAGTTTCAAATCGAATTATATATGGCAGTTTCGCCGAAGCGATAAGCCGTCATTGTCACAATTCTTACAAAATAAGAAAAAATAAGTTAAAATTCTGATTCGTGTGTTAGGCGAGTACGAGCGTTACTTAGAATACAAAGGCGGAGTACGGCGGGCGCAGCGGTCAAAGGAAAGATGCCTGCGTCTATTCGAAACGAATAGATTATCCGGTAGATAGGGAGCTGGTTTATTAAAAAATAGTGAACAGGCACGCCATTACGGCTGGTTTCACTTTCGTTGGAGGCGCATGCGGGTCATCGCGGTGCATGGATACGCCGGCCTCGCGTTGTATTGCGTACAGTAATATACCTATTTAACCGGTACGCATTTGTATATCATATCTCAACAATAAGGGTTCATTTATTATACATTTTACATTTACACACACATAGTTTTGTATAACATTTTGACAGGTACGGCCCTATATTATATAGAAGAATACAAAAGTTGTCTGCCACGGCACGTACCTACCACGTCCAATGTTTGTGGATATAAACGGGGCTTAAAGGAATCACGTAACGAGTATTAACGACTAGCGCACCTTTAATATGTATATTACCTCTTGGAGGTTATGTATGAATTACGATAGACCTAACGCAATCAAGTAACGTAATTCTTGTTGAGTAAAATATACACGTAAACCAATATGTCACTAATGAACATTTCGCAATACCCACGCAGGAACTGCATAATACATATTAACAATAGTAGGCAGTACATCAGTGAACAAATCGTAAAGTTCCTATTAAAATTGTGACTAAAAAGCGTGACGAAATCGATCAGGTTGAATAAACTGCCATAAAACAAGAGCTTGAGGAAACGTTATCACTAGGCGAGTCAACTCAGATAACTTTTGACCTAGCTGTGTACTAGTTTCGGATAAGTTATCAATGTGCGTCAAAGTGAGATAATTTTTGTACCCTTCCCAACCGAACCGACATTATACCACATTTTTCATAATTAAGGAAGGCTGATAGCGTCATACAAACAGTTCGAGTTTAACATGTCAGTTCAGTTATCGCGGTTCAGTTTTCCACGGGTATCGGGCGCCGAGCAACGAAGCATAGCTTTCACGTCATGCCATAGACCACCCCACTTGTCACGGTGGTGGATCCTCACCTACTTGATCACCATAAATGTGCAAGGGTTCAAATCGTTGACATTTTAAGTTACGTCCACATGCTATTTAACAACTTGACAAAAAATAACTTCCTAGTCTTCTTGAGGGGTTGAGTGATATTACAAGTAATAAAGGTCAATAAATGAAATGAACGGTTTCTTCAAGAAACTGTATGTGGGTTATATAGAAGCATACTAAGTACAAGTAACAGCCACGGACACCAAAGATAAATTCGTCATATTTTAATGACGAATGACGGTTTAATCTAATATTAATCTCAGCTCATTTACTACGTGAATCTTCAATAAATACATTAATCCAGTCAATTAGAGTTGATTTTGGCTGCGAACTCACTGTTCCAATTATAATCAATAATCGGAAACTGTTTTAAAGACGTTAGAAAGTACAAAAACTACTAGAACTTGTACATTTCACGGGCCCTTGATCGCACCATAAGTACGAACTGTGGCCTACGGACCGCCCGTGCGCATCGACGCGTACAACTGCGATTTGATAATACGTGCAGTAACTGGTTGTGAGTTACACGCCAAATGCTATTAGGGTAACCTCCAATGGTTGTTCGTACCTACTTTTATAATAAACCTATATTACTTAGAGGTGGCATAACCATGGTTCCTCGCTCGCAGGCACCACTGCGACATCTTTACCTAATACGGCTAATGCCAACAATGTAAAGATTAATTTGGGGTCCACTTCTATTATTAAAAAATATAATGTTTAAAAATAATTGAGTTCACAAATTGTATCATCTAAATGTGTAGGTACTTGAATAACTTAATCGTTTTTACATATCTGTCACTTTACGTAGATTAATTACGATAAGGCATCGAGGTAGTCAAATAGTAAGCAACAATTCGCAGCCTTGATATTTGGTCATCGTAGTAGAATGCGATGTAAAGATAATTTAATTGGGCTAAAGTAAAAAGTAAAATATGTATTTCATTAAGTAGTTCGTAAATAAACTTGAGGAGGCCCAAACATTCGCACCTTGTATCCTAATAATCAAATTAATGATAAAAATCTACGACAGAGTAACCCTTTACTAAGTTTACCTTAGTCTTAAACTATTTAAAGATTAGGCCAGTGTCCACACGACATTAAATCACACACTGGAATCAGCAAATCGTCTCAAATAAGCACGACGGACAGTTTGTGTGACACGAGTTACGTAAAGACGGTGCGACACTGACCTACAGGTGCCGGTCGCGCGCGCCACTTTCCTTTCATTATTGACACACTATCTATAAACGGATGGCTATCACAGACACGTGGCCGCTGATCCGATTGACACTTAAGCGTGACGATTGCTTAACAAACCAGATGTGTTGCAGTTTGATAGCCTATTCTAGATTCAGCGATCTATCATGTCGCCTTTTTCGGATCAGATCGCATCGGGTGTTGTACAATCACACTCACCACGTTTCCTGATAAGACAAGTGTTATAAATGTTTATATAACGAACAATAAACTTAACTGTTATGTGTATCAAATTACGAAATACTTATGATATCACCATTTCTGTTCGGTGTATAACCGACGTAGCTAATCAGAAATGTGGTCTGTAATAAGCGTTGCCTATCCACTCAAGTTAGAATTGCAAACAACATGATAAACGTATTGTGACGCCCAATTAATTGACGACTATCTTAACAGCGAGATAAAAATAATAGCGGCAACTTAATTATTGTTAGCCGTCAACAAACAACAAAGTGAAATAGGTACTTTATCGTACTCGTACTATACTAGGGCCTTCGATGTAGTGTTGTGAGCGCAGTTGATAAATATGTTTACTTCATTACGAGTGGTTAAAAATAAACAGTTATCGGTATTTGCTAAGCATTAAGACAATAAGTAAGCATATAATATTCCAATCCGATAACGATATAACAACACAATGTGTACACAAGCTACAAAAAATTTGAGTACCTAACATATTACGTTCCCTTCGTTGCTGTTCGACATTTAATGATATTGCGACGTCTAGAGGCAAGGATAACTAAGGCCAGTGGAACCCGGATGCATAATTATGCATTAGTTAGTTAGTTACAATACAATGTATTGGGTCAGATGACACATTCGGCCGCGAGGTCGTCTGCTTGCCGCCCAATTGCGCAGCGCATTATGTTTAAATTTCGAACAGGGGTGACTCCCTACTGACACCTGACCGATTCAAGAAGGGCACACTCGTATAAATTAGCCACTTACATAACTGTGAACGTTAATAGGGGAAACTTCTACGTTTTTGCTTCGTGTTTGGTCATCGGAAAGGTACATAAATAGAAAAACCAAGGGCTTCATTAAAATATAATTAATACGATTACAATGGACTTTGTATATTACCTAGAATATAATACGCTTTATTATGTTGTTTGCATCTATACTGCTATATATAAATTATTGCAAATAAAGCTTAACAAAATGGGACGCTGAATGCATGTATACATGTTGTGGACGCTATCTATTAGGCAAATCTTAACGCAGCATTATGCTATTCCGCTAAAAGTGAAAGAGTTCGAAAGTTCGCTTCCTGCAGCACGGGCTTATAAGATATCGCGGCACGCGCGGATTATAATCGCTGTAATAGCTTCACGTTTGTGCAACGCGCTTATGCAAACTGCAATCGTGCGAGACATGCGCAACGTGTGAGCGGCGACGCTACCAGAACTCGATATATCGTCGCCATGTTATTACATCTCGTAACAGATACAAATGCATGCAAAAAAGTAAAAGTAAGAACCTTTTCAAAGCCACAATCGGTTAAAAACCTCCACGCAACAGCAATCCAAATCAACATTCCCGTAACCGATACAATAAAGTCATCAGAAATGCATTTAATCAGTCGGAAAACTATTGCGAGAGAGGTGTGCTTGTCCGTTTAGTTTCCCTCGGCGACCGTGAAATGAGAAAACTGGTTGGCAAGCGTTAAGTGGCATGTACCTACTTAAAATAAATCGAATATTAAAGATTCAATAACTGGGGAGCAGTTGTGAAACGGCGCCGGCGCTGGTCCGGAGCCGGCGCCCGACAGCTCCTCTCCGCTCGGCCGTGTCATTACGAAACAGAAAAGAAAGTTAAGACCGTTTTGGCTGAGAGAATGTCGCTCTACTCGCCTTATAGCGCTGCATCCCCGGCTGCCCTACGACCCGCTCCGCTCGTGACGTAACTGCGCCTTTATGTCAACTTGCACTTTTGTTTATTTACCGAGAATCAGGCAAACGTGGCGAGTTCCCTCATAACAACAAAACTTATGAACCTGTTCGCTAAATATTTATTATTTACTTATGTCAAAACTAACAGTAAACCTGTATGCAAGTTTTGATGACGGCTGAAACAGACGTCATTTTGGAGCCGAATTTCGAATGACATGAAATGAATTTAGAATCTGTAGCCTATACGAAACAACTCGGCAAACTTTTCTAAAAAAATACATTCGAAATTTGAGAAACTGGCTAATCACTCACGGAATGAACACATTGTTGCAAAGAATTTGTCGTAACAAACTTTAAAAGTAACGCTGAAATTACAAAAACTGGCATGCGGGTAATCTTGATAATACTCATGAACGTAAAAATTAGAGCGGTCACGATACAGTGACCCTCTTTTGTGATCTCAACTAGAATTTGAAATGTTGTTTTGGTTGTGTAACACAAAACTGTTCTTTGCGATGATGTAAAGTGGTGTACGAGTAGTGAGAGCGGTGGGGAGACGGTCGGTCGGTGCCGCGGTTATGGTAAAAGTGTTACGCCGTGTTCTCGATTCCAACTCCGAGCGCGGCTATTACGCAACCACTTGGCGAATATGTGCCAAAACTGCAGTCAAACCTTCTACGTGGATGCTGAACAGAAGCGTAAGTGTTACTCGTATAAATTACAGATAAACGCAACGCTAAGCCCCGTTTGCGTTTGAAACGGATGTCGAAAGGTCTTTTTATACAGCATTAGACCGCCGAGGAGATTCGGTGCTGCGTATATAATATAATTTACATAGCCTACATTTGAACTTTTCAGGAGTCATAAGGAATAGTTTTTCACTAAGTCATCATAGGTGAGAAAATTTGATATATAGATAAACTTAACGATTAACGCGAGCACTGTGAATTTACGTGGTAAAATAAATGCAATTTCAATATTGAATGAACCATCATTCGGTATATGCAGTATCATTCCACCTAAACGCAAGAAATGCGTTTGCCAACGTTTAGAAGGATTTGAAATCATATATTAGTCGACCATCTTAAACCTCAATAGTGACAACGCAACTGTGATCAGCTTCAGGTTGAATCCCTGTCATATATGGTATTTGTTACGGATTTATCTGAGCAGCAGTAACCACTTACTAACAGATGGACGGCATACTCGTTTACTACTTCAGAGTAATAAAAAATGCTTTTCAAACACGAAATTGGAACAATCTAAATGGAAGCCTAAATACCAAAGTACGTAAAGAGTAACCTCAAGATATGTACATACCTAATGTACAAGGATTACATTCAAATGACCTAATGTTAAGCGTGGATTGAGTTTGCAGATTAAGCAGCTTAGTGCATGCCTAATGTCCTAGAAAGGCATGCAATTGGTGTCTGGGTATGCAATTCCCTATCTTTATTGGACTTCCTCGTACGTGACGTAAGCAAGCCGTAAGTTAGTAACTAAAATAAAAGGACAGAAAAAATGTACCATTCATTCAGATACAAAAACTATTTCCACATAAATTATTCATGTACATAATAAAAAATAGCACGCGCTCTAAATATCATAATAAATGTATGTACGTTAAAAGTGCTGATTAATGCGTTTTTATAACAACACTAATAAATGTCTTTAAGCTTTATCGACAGTCTAGATTAGATACTGATAGATACACCATATACTTATGAAGTACTACTTTGTTTATACGGTGCACTTAAATATCACCTCACCTCACCTACGTAATTATCAACGAGCAAATAAAGTTTTTGTTGTTAGTTATTTTTCTGTACCTAAAAAAAACCAAAAGTTAAGATAAAGATCTTAAGAAATACGTGCATTTAATAAAGTAACGTCGTTTCAATGTACTTCTTAAGCTAGAGGTTCTCAGACTTATTTCGTGTATCGAACCATATAGAATCCTTTATTTTAGTAGTAATACCATTTAGAATCCTTTATTTTCTAGTGCTTTAAAACTTAAAAGATTGTTGTTATACTTCTGTTAGAAAATTGATAAAATGAAAGAGGCCCTGGAAGTCTAATGTTTGGTTTATTATATAAATCATCAAAAAAAATCATCTTCCGCTAAAACGCTTCAACGCTCGCCCTTAATTTATTTGTGCCCTTCCCGGGATCCCTGAAAAAATCTAGCGCCCCATACAATGCCTACTTTGAAAAAACACTGTCACATTATTCAGTAAATGACGCATTCAAGGTATAATTATTGCTGTCTGGATGCTTTCAAAATATGTATTTGTATATGACTTCATCCATTTGGTATTGAGTAATTAAACTAGTATTAAAAATGCGAATGCAAGTTAGACAGACGATGGAGGCTAAATAATAGTGTCCCGTTTTACCCTTTCGGTATGGAACCCCAAAAACTGTGTGCTGCCCCACAACACGTCTATCTTTTAAGTGAAATCCGGAATTTATATTTTTATATTTTATTTTACGTTTAATTATGTTATTATGATACCGAAAAAAAAACGTGCACAAAAAACGCATAATTTACTTAAAATTTAATAAATTCTACTGCAACTTTATACGACTGATTTTAACGCAGCCATATTGTGGCGCATCGATTTGATGACAGCGTTCATATTTGATTGATGTTTCATATTCTCTCTTACTCACATTTGCATACGCATATCGATAAGATTTTGTTTTATCTTTAAAAAGAAGAAAGTACCATGCTACGCATGGAGTATATGTAACCTGTAACATAAGAAACGTTTCTTTCATCGGATTATCCTGTTAAGGACTCAGGGCACAGAGATAACCTATTATTGTATTATCATACTTGTATAACCGCGAGCCAATCAGAAGCTAGTAAGTTATGATGGTCATGACTAAAAACGAACAGAAATGTCTTTAAATGTCAATGTGTTAATTTAATATAATTTCCATCTAAACCAAACAATACAAGTTGCTGCAGCATTTAAGATATAGTTTTGTTAAAATATTCAACTAACAATTAAAAAATATAAAATAGAATATAACAACGTTGAATTTAATGAATAAAGCATTCATGTATGGCACGCACACAGAAAATCCGTGTTGGGGGCATACGGATTTTCTTTGTGGGTACCATCAACTTAGACAAAGATAAACCACAAATACTTTATGTGGTGACTGCCAATTCGCCCGTCGCACAGGACATTAAAAGCCAAGATCATCTTCATGGTAGACCAGTGTAACTGTTATACCAAATGGAAGGTCAATATATTTACCAACATGCTACTAAAATTTAATTAGAACTCGCGTGAGCCGGGGCAAAGAACTAGTTTCGGCCAACTAATCGTTATAACAATCATGAAACCGATTAGGCCACACACCGTTTCCTAATCAGCAATTATAATACTGATCGCGTAATGCTCTATTTTCACATTGTGATAGGTATATCACACTAAAAGTGTTTTTTTCTTGTTATATTATATAGTAGCAAATGAGAATGCAGCTTACTTAGATAGGTTATGTTTGTGTCAATATTTAATAACGGATAGGACTTGTTACCCTGAGAGCTAAGTGAACGCTTTGGACAAGTGTGTCTCCCACACATTCTTCAAACAGAAACACAGCCATAAAACTGGTGTTATTTAGACAGAGTTAGGTTTTAAAAGTGTTTATCTCGAAAACTTTGTCGTGACAAATACAAACTTCTGCGTTATAAATTATTGTGCAATATGATAGTCATATTAGTTGATTGCTGACCGCTGGTCCGCGTGTTACGATGGTGACTAAAGCAATTTATTATATAAAGGGCCTTGGATTCGATTCAGTCCAGAGTCCAGACCTAAGATTGGATTCCCTGATTCATATTCCGGATAAAGCGTTTGATAATTTCGACAATACAATCCAGCATAAGAAGAAGACACACAGATATTGTAAACGATGTAAAGCTTTGAGTTGTAAACAGATAAATAATATACTTAAAGATGACAATGAGAATACATAAATATCAATAATATTGTTTCTTGTTAAGATAAGTTTTACAATACAGTACTGAGCAGTAACATACAATTAACCTAGAGGCTAGACTGGCATTAATATTTTGTCTTGGATACTTAAATGAGTAAATATGACGATTAATTATGATATTTAAACCGTGTTATATAATTATTCACACATACAAATACTTTATGCATTATAGTTGAAAATAAAAAGTAAACCGTAAAATAATTTGAAAAATCTCTTTCATTTGACGATTGAAAACACCAACAAATGTACAGAAATTCAATTACGTTATTATGCCAATCGACTGCCAACGTAAGATTACATCGTCCCTTCGCTTCTAAAGGACTCTATCCTGGAAGGAACTTGTCTCAATGATCAAAGATTTCGAACCCTATGTCGTATGTTATACGGCAGATGATGAGATTCAATACTTGTAGCCTTTGCAACGTCGTGTATTGAAGAGTAGGCGTTATTACTTACGACAATGCCGCTTGCCCGGCATTGAACTCTCGCATTTGCTCTGCCGAAACAATTAGCGCCGCGTTGCAAATCCAACGACACTATTTACTAATACCGACTATAAATTTACTTAGGAATTCAAACTTCGAGAACCTTAATGTTGGTAATTATTGCTTGTAAGATTTGTAACTAATTAGGATTTTATGGAAACTTTCAGTAATATAGAGTTTTTTAAAGTTCAAAAGTCAAATTAAAAAAATATATATTTAATAGATATTTAATATGCTATTGGTAAAATTAAATTACAAAAACAATAAGGATATCTCTCTATATATGTCACAGAGTACCGAAATCATTTCCAAAATATGGATAGGTATGTAGATCTTTGTAGAAGTCCTCAAAACATAGATAATTTAAAAATATCTATGTCGCAGACAGACAAGAGAAGTAATGTAATTGTCTTCAGGTAGATATGACATATATATTTGAGTATGAATATTTGAAAATTCTTTGCATTTGGTGTCCTTTTGTTTTTGCATTATCCTTTACATTTTACAATTGATGCAACTGGTCATAATAGCTACTATTCTTATTGTAGAAACATCTCTATATATGTATAAAAAAATACGACTTACATTATTATTATGAATCTATGTATTGATATTAATTAATTATTTTCTCATATTTTTATCCCTAGTTTATTTTTGCCGTTTCTAACTGTTAATTAGTAAGTAATCTATATGTAAGTATAAATAAATCCCTATTTCCCTTGGACACGGCATCACGCGTGAACGAACGGCTGGACCGATTTCGCCAATTCTTCGCATTCGCTCTTTCTTTGAAAATAATAAGAAAGTTGCGCGGAGATAAAAAAATGAAGTAAATCTAACTTTCAGTTTTACCAATTCGAATTCGTAAACTAATAAATTTAGACAGGGCAGTCACAGTCATTTGGGTCAGCCAGTAAAACATAATGATCTATTTCCTATGATAAACCTAGATATTTAAAACAAGATCGAATTAGTACCCATATCCGTCATACAAGTACCTATTATCCGCCGTTAAGTAAAACCCAGGTAACCTCTCAAGCAGAACAGAATATGAAAGTAGTAACGTGTAACAGAAGTATCAGATTCATTATTGTCAATATACCTATTTACTTCGAAGTAGTAATAAAACAACAATATCTTTGAGTTGATTTACATCCGTTATTATTAGTAAACCATCTACCCAAATTTTGCGTATCAAAGTTTGGAACTGGAATATTCCTCGAATTTTGGCAGACAAAAGTTTGGTAGACTGTTTAGTAATGGACGTTAGAGAATGTAAAAGGAGAAATTGATAAATATAAACAAATTAATACCTAATAGAATTGAAGAGTTTCAGTAACAATCAATATCAATATTGAAAGTCGAAAGTGGAATTCGAGATCAGGAATGTAAACAACATATCCCTAGATAAACAAGTGAAGTTAATATTAAAGTTTACTTTGATATGTTGTTCATGTTTATTTGTTTGAGAGAAAATAAAATATGTTAAATAAAATAAAGTAGATAACCGATTTTAGGAATTTAGCGACAATAGCATCATTGTTTTTCAGGCAACAATCTGAGATTACCATAAAAAGGATTACCAATATACTTTTGTAATAATAATATGTATTGTTATATATAAAAATACATATTATTCTTACGACAATAACTGAAAGCTTTTGGTTTTGCTGTTAATCGAAGTTAATTTGTGGATTTTATTGTTGAAGTAAAAGAAACAAATGTTTCGATAAAAAATATAAAATCGTAAGCCCCATCTTGAGAACTTCAGCTTTATTACCAATATATTATCAAAACATGCACTAATTTATTTCAAAACAGACGTATTTTATGATTTGTTAGCACTTTAGGTCACGTTAAAGCTTTAAACTTGTAAATATTTTAGAGCTCTTTAACAAACTGAATAAATGAGGATTTTGCTGACAATTGGCTATAACTTTGTTTACTCGGCTCTTGAAATACATTTGCGACTTATGGTAAGTTAGTTACTAAATCAATTTATAATAATCAAACTACAGACGCAAGTACTTCGATGTGCAGTAACACCGGTAAAAACTGTTTCATCAACCTTTCTATGGTTTCTGTACAGAACGATGGTTTTACTAAACGTAACACCATGAAATCGTATAAAGCAAATACTACTCTACAGACAATAAGTATATTCAAGTCCGTCGTCATCAAAGCCATATCTATAGATGGGTCAGATGGGTAGGTTCTGAAAACTGTTGTATGTTTCGTGAAAACATTAAAAAGGGGACCTACGTCCCCTTTTCAATGGATCTTTTCAATGGCAAGGGAATAATTGTAGGGAATAATTGTATCAAATTTCATTAATCCTAAGTTATCATTTCTACTTCTAAGCTTAAGTACACTGGCGGAACCAGGATGTTCGTTGAGAGCAAGGCGAGACTAGCCGAAAGCCTTTAAATAATTTTATGGTGAAGCACGGTACCTACGTTTTGGAGGGAACTCTATCTTTTAGATATG
>DWPF01000063.1:0-15626 GCA_018251575.1 Cecropterus bathyllus | reverse complement strand
AACTTATAACAACAGTGTTAAGCAATACTGTGTTTTGGTTTTAAGCGTGTGGTAGAAAAAGAAAAGAGGAAACATAAATAACCGAAGCATTAAAACTTAGTCCTCATGGATAACAAATCCACCCGACAGTCCTTAATTAGGAATCTAATCATATCCTGGGTTAATTACAGGTGTCAATTGACGACAGTGGCCACTTAACAAACATGCTAGTGCCAAAGCCGAAGGTTGTTAGGATTATCAAAAACCTAAAGAAACTTAGTTCCAAAGTGGTTGAAAGTAAAAATTTAAATTATTAAAAATAAAACTTAAAGTATAAATTTTTACTATGATTATATGTAAAGAACTTGTAGAACTGATAACATTGATAATAATTACTTTGCTGCTTGTCACAGATAACCTTTGAAATAATATGAATTTTAAACACAACTGACGACCCAAGCCCACAAAGGAATGTGTGTTTAGCCCTGTGCTTCAAAATCTTCATCGTGGAGTGGTACATTCGTTACATTTCCATCCATTTTGGCTCTTGCTAGAAACCTTCGGCTTGACCCGAAGCCGATATATATAGAATTTTAATGGCTATGTAAGAATTACAATACCACTTGTACTATACCTGCACTATGGGTTGCTGCAACATGGCACCGAGTTGAGCAGGAGAGGCCATGGGAGTCTGCGGGAACCCACCCCCGTAACCGAAACCTGGAACTACACAAATCATATTTGTCACGTTGGTTTTATCACACTGGTATAATGGTCTGAATTGCGGGTCAACTTTTTTTGTTACATTTAGATTTGAACATTTTTCGTTTTTCTTTTTTCCAATTGGGACCTGCGATCAGTCAGAGGTTAGTTGTGTGAGTTTGGGGTTTGGCGAGGTCAGCACATCTGCTCGCTCGAGTCTTCTAATCGGATTTTGTTGCAGGAGCATACTAGATAATGGGTTTGGGTGACTAATTAGATCCGTCTAATTAGTCAGCCAACTACAAGGTCGATTTCTTCGACTAATCTTATTTTAACTTGTTAATAGTATCAACTAACAGTTATATGAGTATGTATAAACTAATATAAATAAATTGTTTTTACAGAGGATTTTATTATATGGATTAAGCTGCTGCTAAAAACCATTGGGCTTTGGAAGAAGTTTATGACAAGCATACTGTAACTGAAAAATAGTGTTGGAAGTGGTTTGACTAAGAAGACAAGGCAAACCTAGTGAGCCAGAAAAATGTGAAAATAGAGAATTGGAGCAGAACTTATCTCAAATACTCAGAGAGTTGTCCACATCGTTCGACTGTAGTAAAATGACCCGAAAGTGTTAGGAATGATGCAAAAGGAAAGAAATCCCCCTGAGACCATCCCCATGCGAATTTAAACCAAAGGATGTTGAAAAGCATTTTTTGACCTGTGACTTACTGGTTTGGCAAAAAAAGCAGCTTTTTTACATCGGGTTATAATTGATTGTGAAAGTGGATATATTGTGATAATCCAAGTGTCGAAAATAACAGATCAAGTTCGGTCAACCATGAACATCAGTACCAGAATGAACTTTTCATGGATCTAAGATCCTCCTTTTTATTTAACCAGGTGTGGTTCATTACCTTACATAGGTCCTAAAAACAGTAAAAACCTACCTGCAAGCACTGAAATGGGAAATTGTAACCCACCCGCCGCATTCTCCAGATTTTATTTCTTTGAATTATCACCTGTTCAGGCCGATGGTTCATGGATTATCAGCAGAAAAATTATTGTTTTATGAAGAATAGAAAAATTCGGTTGATTCATAGATTGCTTATAAAGATGAAACTTTTTTTTTCAACATGGTATTTATCTGCCAGCCGAAAGATGGATAAAAGTAGTGGCAAGCGATGAATAATAAAAACATTAAAAAAAGGTATGAAAAAAATTGAACTGATCTAACACAATCTTATAAATTATGAAATATCAGATTAATGTTCCTTTTCTTGTAAATTATAAATAAAACCTTATATTTTTGCATTAAAACCAAAATTCCTTTTATTTTAACATACCAGCAGTTGGATCCTGGGCTCCAAACTCTTGCCCTTGATCGAGCTGGATACCCTGTTGGTAGGGTGGCGGCGGGCCAGCAGGGGGATAGCCTGAGCTGAATGCTGGAGCCGGGGTGAAGCCAGGTGAGGTGGAAGGGGCCCCCATCGCTGCCACATCACTCACCCGCTTAGCCTTCCGAGGCCCTCCTGCATGTCCCACTGGAATAACATAATAACAACAGCTTTAGGAAATAGTATGTATATTTTGTAGAATGTCATATATTTAGTCAAAGTCAAAACAAGTTATAACAGTAGAGTGAAGTATTTTATCAGTGTTTTAGTTTACAATTTGAACAGTTTTGGACAATTATTTTTCCAAGATAACCAGATGAAAATGTATACATAGTAGACTTGTAACAATTATTCAGCAACTAGTTGGTAATACGCATATTTGTGGATTCAAACTCAAATTATAGACACACATGTTGGAGACTATTAAGAGTTGTCGTTTTTTTCGGCAATACCTGGCACTATTAACACATTATTAACGCCAGCTTTGAAGGGTAACAACATTGGTGAACTATATTGCTACGGTGGTTTTTCCATTTACTTGTTGATAATGTGTACCTGTGTGTAATGTACAAAGCATACTATGATATAATTATAAACTTAATACTTTAAGACTTAAGCATCGAAAGACTTTCAAAAGTTTCTATATCTAAATAAAATTCATAACGCTAAAGTCACCAGTTTGCATCTCCTAATCAGAACTGCAGTCCAGGGATATGTATAGTAAAAACAAAGCAACATTCTTGGAAAATAAAAAGAAAAACAATACCGACTGATGCCACTCACACCGACATATCGCCAGCCGAGTTCCTGTAGCATGTGATAACGTTTATCTCTAGAAATACTAACTCACCGTTTCTAGAAGCGTTGAAATTCATGTTCCCGATTATAAATAGGTTAACACGAGAACATAGGCATACTATAAGTTTAATTAGCTCAACTTATTTTGTGATTTCAATGACTGAAACACATCATCATTCCCGAATTTCAACCTGACGTTTCGATTCATTTTCTTTTGATTTATGACAACGTCAATAACAAAGTTTGACATTTCAAATACTTCATTCATGAAATTGGAATAAAAACATAAAATAAAATAAATTAAATGTTCATATGCATTATAAACATCTCATAAGGTGTATATTATTAAAATATAAATATATTTATGAAGTAATTACTCGTTATAATCTTCATTTCCGTTCGGTATGATATAAATAATTGTATTAATATTCTTTTATTTGTAAAGGCAAATGGAATGTTAATATTACACAATAAATTAAAGATCGACAAGTGGATTATTATGTTCGTAATGTTATGCAGTAAGCATTATTAATCATTTTCATAATTAAGAGTAACATGTAAATTGAAAATTACAAAATCCTTTTCACGCAATTTAATTTATTGCACTATGTTGATTAAAAATGTTTCCATGATTTTCTATTTGATTATATATTTTTTGCTTATGTATTATTTTATAGATATATATAAAAAATAATTTCTGTTCCGTTTTATGTTCAGATGTGTTGTTTCTCATTTGAAATGTCATCCTCATCAATGACATGCTTGACATTTTCCTGATTCACAAATGTCATATTGTACCAATAATTCTGATACGCTTGCTTTACGCATCGGTCAATAATAAACAATATTTAATCAGTATATTGTTTTCCATATTTTGTCGTCATATAAAATATTTGTAAAGATCTACTGTATTAAGATAAACTTAATTTACAGCAGGCCAAAACAATGGCGCTGACTAATGTGTTGTTATTGAGCCAAATAGCTGGATATATTATAGGGCTGATCCTTTCTCTGTGTATCATTGTACCGATGGGTTTGCATCAGAATGAGTTCAGGTACGTATTTCATTAAGTTGGGCGAAGATATTCCGTAGGAGGGTAGCATCCGTTACATAGCACATTAATAGAATAAATATCTATTTGTCCATGAATATTTATCTGGAAAAGGAAGGTTTCAACATTTTTTTGTGCGAGGATTAGCTAAAACTTAATTAACCGTTAATATAATAAAATTTCCATATCTCTATGTGTAATTCTATATATTTTCTGTATATAGCATATAAAGCGTGCATATGAATTATTTACTAGTTGTAAATTATCATAATTGATCATGTTAATCTCGATTTAATTCCATTCCTGCTGTACATGGCCTCTTTCAATGAGAGTTATTACCTAAAATCATTGTGTCTTTCATACATGGTGCTTAGTCCCCTATTTAACCAAATACGACGACGATCTGCTTGGAGTGTTCACCTTACCGGTCTGACACGCAGTGGGCTTCAGGTTCGATCCCCAGCCGGACAGACATCTGAATGATGAATTTAGATTTCTGTTCTTGATCTGGGTGTTTGTGTAATCGTCTTTGTGGGTCCATGGCACCCACGACACAGGAGAAAATCCTAGTGTGGGGTTATGAGTGTGAAAGCATTAAGAAACCAAATAACCAGAATGAACTGATCAGCACCTTATGGCACAGCTACATATAATAGCTTATTGTTCATAACAATGTTTATATTTCCAGTGGCCACTGTCTCCTGTTCTCAAGGGGTACGTGGCAAGAGGAGGATGGTCAGCTGCTGGTGAAATGGGCCTCCACTGCGTACTGCAATTATGTAATGGTGGTGGGCTTTCTCATGTTGATTGTATGCTGCATCCAGGTGTACCGGTGAGTTAAATTTATGAAGGTGTTAGAACTCTTCTTGTTTGACCACAATTGCATCACCACCAGACTTATTTCTTTTAATAATTATTGTGATAAGCTCTGTTGTGGTTTGGTATGAAGATTGCGGTGAACAAGAAATGTGGAATATCATCAAGTTAAGCTTCAGGGGTAGTATAGCATCAGATCTATGGCTGACCTCAGGTGGTGTTTCAATTTTATCTGGGGTTGATTATGGATGTGCATATGGGGTAGTTGCCCTTCTGACTTATATGGATTGTATGCTCATGCTGTCCCTATATAGAAAAAGATGCTATACGATGTCTAGGAGAAGGTCTGAAGAACTTTAGTAAGCGAGAGTCAAACGATACTCTTTCAGTAAAAAATGTAATGTAGTTTTTACATTGATCTTTGAAATTCTTTAGATTGTCATTGTCATTTACAATATACTTTTAATATGTGGAATGGGCATTCCACTGAATTAGAGTATTACTACTACTACTACTACTTACTAGAGTATTACTATACTCTAGTTAATCATTTGTAATCTTATAGAAAATTTTAAAATATTTTATTGTACTCTAATTAATTATTAAAAGATTTTCTGTGCCCATCAGTCGCTAATCAAAGGACTATACATATTTATTTACATGGAAACATTTCCTCCAATTTCAGATTGTCCGTGTTTATGTACAAAGGGATGGACAGTTCATTCTTATCAGCATTCATTGAAGCAGTTGTCTGTGTGACATTCTGTGGGCTTGCAGTGTCTGCTGCCGTGATGGTCACCCTTGGCTTCATGACCTGGTGTCAGAATATTGTGGAAAGGTTCCCTAGGTAATAATCAGCTCATTTAATTCAATTCAGATTTGAACATCAGGATCATATGTCATGTCATAATATATATTATGTCATTATCATACCTATGACAAAATACCGGTCTGACACTGCTGTAATAAAGCAAACGAAGATGTGTCATTAATTTCTGTTAGGAAAGTACTAATTTGTAACTGAGAGTAAGGCAGATATACTTATCAGAGGCATTAAAAATTAGTCCTCAGGGTCAACTTCAAGTAAGACTGATCTTATCTGGGTTATGTTACAGATATACATGTGCGGCAGTGCCCACTTACCATCAGGTGGACTGTATGCTCCATTGCTACTCCCATAATAAAAAACAAATCCTGTATTTCTAATAGTATTGATAGTTTTCTTTGTAAGCAGCAAATGACATAAATCCCCTTTAGATCACGATCTTGTGTAAAATTTTAAATGCCCAGGAAATATAAAGCAAGCAAAATACATTTTGTTTTGTGTTTAAAATAAATATATTTTCAGCTGTGAAGATGCAACAGGCCAGGACATCGACAAGATAGATAAAATTTCCACTCATGGCTTTTACATTGAGCTTGGTACTGCTCAGGTGAGTACATGAAGTCTCAAAATTGATTTTAATACTGTACAGTTTCATACTTTTTATTAATTACTGCCTGCTTCGTGTATAAACTATTTTACTCTTTGAAAGCACTTTAGTTTTTGTCATACTAATGATGGTGCCAAGGATTTCACCTGATCCATTAAATATTAAACTAATTATCCATCAGCACCTTTAGCTCTATAGAAAACTTTATATAATAGAAGACAGCGTCAAGTTGGGTAACTTAGAATGATTTTCTCAGATTTTTTTAAAACATAGAAGAATGGAATAACCTTATTATATATTTTGTTGAATAATCTTTTATACTGAAATTTTGAATTTTTAACTGTATTTCTGAGTATTTAGAAAATTTTTGGGAAATAATTGGGTTTAAGAGAGCATTCAAAATTACTTTGTGCTTTGGATAACTCTGAACAGAACTATGATATTTTGGTGAAAGAAAATCCATGAAATTTGATAGTTTTAATATCACGGGTAACATTGAACACTTATTGTGAAAAAAATAGAAGTATGAAACCAGTCATAATCAAAGTCACAAGGAAATTTAAAGTTATCCAACTTGACTGTACCAAAAATGACGATAAATGCATTGCAATTTTTGCCAACTATAATGGTAGTTTCACACCTTTCACACTAGAATGATTAGGGCCATCCATGAATTACGTCACACTTATTGTATGATTTTTTGACCCCTCCTTCCCCCTTGTCACAGCTGGTCACATTTGTGAGACACTCCATGTAGTGCGGCGTCACACATTTTGCAATTTTACTTTTGAAGTTTTAGGAAATTGAACAGCAGAGTTTCGAAATTATTTTTATTTTCACCAAATTAGGGACCGCTCCCCACCCCTTGTCACACTTCGTCGACCCCCTCCCTCCCCCTTCACGTGTGGCGTAATTTATGTATGACCCCTTTGTGACTGTTTGAATGCAGAAATATATGTGTATGTACAGTCTTGCTAGCATAGCCAGTGTTAAAGTATTGTAAATTGTTATGTAATATGTACTATATGAATTTTCAATATTGTAACTGTGACAGATTTATCTATATTTTTGTATTGTGTATTAGTTCGGTGTGTGGGGCGCATTCGCGACGTGGGTGGGTCTGGCGGTGTTCTCCACGCTGAAGGTGTGCCGCTACCACCAGCTCGAGAACATCCAGGTGTCCATGTACCGCGAGCGGCAGCGCCTCGTCAATGAGAACAATGGTCGTTCCACGCCACCCATCGAATCTCTCAGTAATTAAGGGTTAAGTCGAGTCTTTCTTTAATTTTAAGTACGTATTTATGTTTTGATAAATATTGACATTTTGGTGATGCTTAAAACAGGCAAAAATATGGTAAATTATTGAGGATTTATCCTATTAGTTCTTGTGTACTATGTAGTTAAATGCATCCATGATTAAATTCGAGTACATTACCCATTGAGTAATAAATATGTTTGTATAGTTGGTATTATCCTGAAACAATGAAAAAGATGTTACGGAAAATATCCTATTGACAAGCTATTTATTTAAAGAAAATGTCTTCATAACCTTAATATGGGTCAGTAAAATTATATCATTGTATAAATTATTAATTTTTATTTATAAATTAGGTCTGATACTAGTCTAATTATGAAAAATTATGTACTACAAAAAGATTGAAAATTGAGCAGTTAAAATGGCAGTTAATAAAATACCTTCAAAAATTAGTGTTATAATATAGACAGGTCTGTTATTTTTCACAGATTTTTATGATTTTGTTTTAAAGTTAAAATATACCTGTAATTTGTCTATAAATAGACAATGGGCAAAACAATTACATACTTTGTTTATTTTTCTTGTCAACCAATTTAATTTTTTGTTTTGTTTTGTTATTAATATATATTTTGATTATGCTACAATTTCGACCCCTATGCAAACCTAATCAGTATCAGTTTTATCTCTGAGTTGAGTAGTCTCAATCTTTGCGTATATTTTCAATATAAATATAGTGCCCTTGTTCCTAAACAGTTTGAAAAGTGTTAGTAAAAAACGTGGTATTTCTTTTAAAAGAGGATAGAGCAAAATGTCACCTAGATGTGCAATATGTATGTTTTAAAACTTTATATTGTGATAATGTTATATTGCGTACAAATAATATTCACATGGTTGATATGTTATGTGTTAGATTATTATGAATTTTAGTTTTATTACTTTCAAGTGTATTTATGTGTATTAGTGTTATTAAAACTTGGCGGTTACGTTCTCAGTGAACAATGTCATTCAATTTCGATCATTTTTCATTTACATACAAACAAGTAACTTATTTACATATTACTGCTGGGATCTTTTCACACTAGACGAGCCTGGAGCTCACTTCATTACATTCCTAGTTAGAAGTAAATTAATTTCTCACACTCATACTAACTAACTTTATGTATAGAGGGGTTATTGATAAAATTTGTAGATAAATGTTAAATTAGCTTACAAAATTGTTGTAAGTACTATGAAATCAAGTGATCCCTAGTTTTATATTTTTAATTATTTATAAACCTTTAATCATTCTGTGTTAAGATTATGTGGTAGTATTACCAAAATTTTGCATCATAGAGCCCATTTAATTAAATTATGTTGAAAGTAACTATGCGATTTAATTATTATTACTAATTGCACCTATGATGTGTATAAAGCGCCGCAGTCATTTACCTCAATGCAATTACCTAAAATAATGAAATAATATCACATTGTATATATTTTATTATTTATTAAAGTTCTACATATTAATCACGAAATTTTGTTTCAATACATGGAGACATTTAAAAACGTGTTAACGTTCATGATACATATAGTTTCTTAAAACTAGTTATAAATGCAAGATTGTTGTGCTTTACGCTGGAATAAAGGGTACCAATTTAATATACGTCGATGGTTTCCCAAATTCCACTAATTATAAACACATAACTTAGTATCTTAATCTATGTCTATGTCTAAAGAATATAAAGTTTGTAATTAAGTTAAAAACATATCCAAATATAGTAAATTATTCGACAGTACGGACCATATGTTCATGTAGTTTACATTACTAATACATTTACGTCGTAGTTTCACCAAATCAGCGATATCTGTAGTCGTCTAATTCCGTTCCTTCGAGCGAAACTTTGAAGAGAACAAAGAATGAGAGACATTCTCAAATAGTTATTAACTATTCCTAGTATTCTACGTATTTTTTTATATTTCATTTTTTTAACTTATAAATTCACATTAAAAGCGAGATTATATATAACTATAAAAAGGTTATAATTTAGAATTATCAAGAAAGATTACAAATGTCTATGACAATATTTATATAGGGTAGGTTACTATACGTATGAATACAAGTTAATTTTAAGTTAGCAGCTGTGTGGTAAAACCTTCAGTCTCGCTACAGTCTTTGTTAGTCAAACGAATGCCCACTGGATGTTAAAGACGTATTTATTTCCAATATACGACAACAATGAGTATTACTTATTATTTTACTCAAAGTAGATAGAAGAAATACAGGTTGAGTTCTTAATTTAGGGTTTTTAACACTACAAACTATTAATAAGCAAAAAAGAGATCATACGATTTTGCAAAGTATCAGCTTGCATTGCAAAACGTTATAATAACTAAAATATAGACAAATTAAAGTAACACGTTCTACGTAACACGTTAATTTATACAAGTGGTACTTGTAGAATAAAATTTGTCATTATGACCACGTGTTAAAGGTCGGTGGTCCTCGCGAAAAGTGACAAACGAGCCACCTTCAGTCACTTAAATCATGTTCCAGTACGTCTCGTTATTCATATAAATATTTATAAGTAAAACGTGTGAGTGTTACGACTTCGAAATAAAGGTTGTTCAAGTTTTTATTTGCCCAACACACATATATATGTCTGTTTGTTTGTTAAACCGATTCATGAGATCTTCGACTAGACTATTTTTAGGCAGTGAGGATTTTGGTACATGGATAGTCTTGTTTCTAGAGAGAATTGTTTAGTTTATTTATATTATCTTTGACCAAACGACAGCGCCCGTTCCGCCAGTCACATGTAAACGTTCCGGGAAAACGAATGCCGAATGAATCTCTACCGCGACTTAGTTAAACTCTTGTAGTCGTATTTGGATGTCTAAGAAGTTTTTTTTTTACTTATGATTATATTTATTTTATAGAGCTTTAGTACAATAGGAAGAAAACGTTTTACATTTTTCTTACGAATTCCATTGTACTCTACAATATGAATTTTACATTAATCACACGAATCTTATTCGATATTATTATATCTTACACTACACAAATAACCGAAATATGAAAGATATGAAACGATCAATACAAGGTAGGTTTTAATAGTAGAGCTTGCAGGCCGCATTCGCACGCGTCGGGCGAGCGGCCGCTATGCGTCGCGCCGGCGGCCGCTAGGCGTCGCGCTGGCGGGCGCGGCGCGCTTGCAGCGCGGATCAGGAGCGCGTCACGACGGCCGGCGCCTCCGCGTGCTTCTTGATCATGTGCACCTTGAGGTACCGCTTCTGCGCGAACTTGAGGCCGCACGAGGCGCAGTGGAACTCGGCGGCGGCGTGCGTGCGCGCGTGGCGCAGCAGGTCGCAGCGCACGCTGAAGCCGCGGCCGCACGTGGCGCACACGTGCGCGCGCTGCGCCGCGTGGCGCTGCACGTGGCGCGCCAGGTGCGTGCGCCAGCGGAACGAGCGCTCGCATTGCCCGCACGCCCAGCGCTTGAGGCCGCCGTGGCTCTGCTCGTGGATGTACAGGCTCGGCTTGGAGCGGAACCGCTTGCCGCACTCCTTGCACTCCAGGTCGTACGCGCCCGTGTGCACGCTCGCGTGCTGCGCGAGGTTCGCCTTCGTGCCGAACTTTTTGCCGCACACCTCGCACTCGTGTTCCCTGCTGCGCTTGTGGAAGTATTTCATGTGGTAGAAGTAGCTGGACGACGCCCGGTACTCCTTGCCGCAGATGGGGCACGTTCGAGACGCTTTAGGTGACTTTTCGGTACCTTTCTTTTTAGTCGTTCCGGACGCTTTCGCTTTCGGCGACGCCTTGAGAGGTTTGGTGTCGTCGTTACCTTCGTTATCGTTCTCGTCGCCGTCCTCCTCGACGGATTCCTGTTCAGCGTCTTCGTTGGGTAATATTTGTCCATCGTCGTTATCGGAGCATTCGTTTGTTTTTTTATTATTTTTATTAGAATGATCCTTCTTTTTTTTCTTTTCTTCATCTGGCGGCGCCTGTTCTTCGTTTGTTTCGGTTTCCTTCTTTGTGTCAGGTTGATTTTTATTCTGCGCGTGTTCCATTCTTAGTTTTTCAAAATATGTTTCATTAAGTTTTACCAATCTACTGAAGTCCAACATCGGTATGAAGTTTAAGTTATTGATACGCAATTCCTCTACTTGAACATTCACAACCTCCTCTCTTTTTCGCTTGTACTCTTGTAATTTTTTACGTTCCATGTAATCCATATTTTTGAACTCGATCAATTTCTGCATTTCATCCGTCTTATTATCAGGTATCTGTATCGTGTTATCGGACTCGGCCGGATGATGGTTGGTGTAGTGAAACAGCAAGTCTTCGTTACCGACGTAACAATGGCATTCATCGCAGCGAAATATCTGATCGGAGTGATCGTTCACCAAGTGGTTGTTATAACGCCTGGCCGGGACGGTCAGGGGGCACAGGGAGCAGTCGCGCTGCGGGCGGGGCGGCCGCGGGTCGGTAGCGGCGTCGACGTACCTGCAACAAAGCCCCTCATCATTACGCACTTCAACGACAACATAAAACACGGCACTAGTCCTCGACGGCCCCGTCGCCGCCGACGTGAGTCCGGGCGTGAGCGGTGAGCTGGCTCCGGAGCCTGAACGCCCTCCCGCATCCGCACAGGTGGGCCTTCTCCCCCGTGTGGACCGTCACGTGCGCCTTCAGCTCCGCGTTCCTCTTGAACTTGGACCCGCACTCCATGCACTCGAACCTGCGGACGTCGTGCGTCCGCGCGTGCATCCGGAGCGCGGCGCTCGACTTGGAGGCCTTGCCGCACACGTCGCACACGTAGTCGCGCGCGTCGCGGTGCGAGTCGAGGTGGTCGCGCAGGTGCGAGCGGCGCGCGAAGGCGCGGCGGCAGTGCGGGCAGGCGTGCGGGCGCAGGCGGGCGTGCCGCGCGCGCGCGTGGCGTGCCAGGGTGCCGCCGTCGGCGAAGGCCAGCCCGCACGCGGCGCAGCTGGAGCGCCGCTCGCCGCGGTGCGAGCGCTCGTGCCGCCTCCACGACGCGGTGGCCACGTTCTTCTTGCAAGTGTCGCACGTTACGTATCTTTTCCCGTTCTCGTTCACGATGACCTTCGGCTTTTCCGTGTCCTTCGCTCTCTCGTCGGACAGGGTTTCACCGAGCCGATTTTCCTCGGTGGACTCTGCCGATTCAATTTTTACATCGACATTCATGTTTATACTTTGACTGAAAAGTGAAACATTACTCTTATGACTATGATAAAATTTATAGTATTAACTAAAAAAAAAATAATAAAGAAAATCAGAAACTTTGTAATTCCTTCGACGCCAATGTAAACTTATAAACGAACAGAAGGAACACTAGATATAATACAATTTAGTTTGTAAATTGTTTGCTGTTTAGCAATTACAGTTCCAAATTCCTGTTTTCGTTTACATTTATTCAATTCAAAAATACTGAGATTGAAAGTCAATATACTAATAATTCATAGAAAAACATGTGTTCAAAGAACTCTCTTCATTTTTCATGGATTCTCTCTTATGAGGTGGAAATAGTACGTTTATATTGAAAAAAAAAGAAACAAAATTAGCTATAACATTATATTGTCAACAAAGTAAGTTACATTTTCATGAGAGTTAGGCTCGCAGGGCTACAGTCGCTAGTAGGGCTGCGCGTGCGCGTACGCGAGCGGGTCGTGCGCGCGCCTGCAGTGGTGGCGCAGCGCCTTGCGCTGGCGGAAGGCGGCGCCGCACGCCGCGCACACGTGCGGCTTGGCGTCCGAGTGCGACAGCGCGTGGCCGCTCAGCTCGTGCCGCTGCCGGAAGCCCTTGCCGCAGTGCGCGCACACGTGCGGCCGCTCGCCCGTGTGCTTCAGCCGGTGCCGCGTCAGCCCCGACCGCAGCCGGAACTTGGCGCCGCACTCCGCGCACTGGTGCGGGAACTGCTCGCTGTGCGTCTTCAGGTGCACGTGCAAGGTGCCGCTCTGCGTGAACCGCTTGCCGCACTGGTGACACTCGAACGGCCGCTCGCCGGTGTGTATGCGAAAGTGTTGTTTCAGATTTTGCAAGTTGACGAAGTTCTTGGGGCACATGTTGCACGAGTACCGGCGCACGCGCTCGTGCGTCTCCGTGAGGTGGCGCTGCAGCCCGCTCGGCGCCCGGAACTGTTTCCCGCAGATGTGACACACGCAAGGCCTCTCTCCCGTGTGGATTCTTTTATGAAATAAGTATGTATGAGATGAACTTAAATTTTTTCCACACGCCTTACAAGTGAAGTATACTTTCCCGTCGAGTTTCGTTCGCACTTCGCTCAGCTCGAGCCTGGTCTCCTCGTCCATTCTGTCTTTCCTCATGTTACACTGGGTGAGATCATCGTAGTAATTCAAGTCTAACTTGTCGTTTTCTTGTTCATCCTCGTCTGAATAATTTGAGTCTGTGAAATCGGGATAGTTGTATTCCGGCGATTTGTGTTCATTTATAAAGTGATTCCTAAAATTTACGAGGGCATCGTAGAAGTTATTGTACAGTGCTGCTTTTTTAGTATTGGCGATGGCCGAGAGTGGGACATCATCGTCCGATTGTGACCTCGGGTCGAGTTCGCCTCTGCCGTCCTCGCTCGAGAGACGATCTTGCGTATCGGTTTCGTTTATAAACAATTTATAAGGATCTATATCATTTATATTATGATTATTAAAAGTCGCAGCATTCTCATTCTGCGTCAATTGATACCTTTCATAGACATCGCGGCGAGTTTTCCATCTGCAACAAATAACCCCGGTTATTTCTTCCCGTGCGTGCTTATGTGATATTTTAAATGGTCGTTCTTCCTAAATTTCTTTGGACAGAGATGGCATGCATACTTCCTCACATCGAGATGCATTTCTATGTGCCTATTGAGCGTGTTTTTAGCTCTATACGACTTTCCACAGTAATTACAGGAATAGGGCTTGATTCCCGTGTGCAGGCGAGCGTGCACGTCGCGCGCCGTCCCCGAGGGGAAGGCCTCTCCGCACGATGCGCACACGAATCTAAGCTCTCCTTCGTGTACGACCATCCTGTGATGAGTCAGACTTCCCTGACTTCTATAACTTTTGTTACATTTCTCACATGTGAATCGACTGGGCTCCCTGTTATGACTTTTCATATGAACGAACATGTTATATTTATTCGAGAAAACTTTGTTACACTTCGGACATTCGACAGGGATATATTTCTGACATTTTAAGTTAAGAGTTTTTCTGTCGATGACGTTGTCTTCCGCGCTTATCGTTTCAAGGTGTGTTTCGTTTATATGTGCTTGTAATCCGGCTTCATCCTCCGCGGAGAACCCGCACGTTCGACAGGTGATCGCGTTAATGGCGCGATGTACGTGTTTTTCCTGCAGGTGTTCCACAAAAGATTTCCTATCGTTGAACAATTCTTCGCAGCAGATCACTCCGTTGTCGATACTCATTTCCACGTGTTTGCCGAGGTGGCACACGAGTCGCGCGGTCGATGAAAATATGCTTTCGCAATATGGACAGCAATATGTCGGTATTGCTACTTCGTTTTCATTTTGCGCTGTTTCAGTATCGCCGTCATCAAATTGGGTAGTCGTCAGACTTTCTTCGAATGTTATGTTGCCCTTGATAAAATTCTCTATAGATTGTAAACTATGCACTTCAGAGGAATGGTGTAACCTGAGATGCTCAGTTAAATCCTCGACACTGCACCCGAGCGGCATTTCGTTGCATTTTTGGCAAACATATTCAAAATCTGAGTTGTCTTCTTCCACATTCAGTGCATAGAAGTAGTTAGTCAATACATTTTTTACCAAAGAATTTAGCAAAAGCGTTGACCTGAAAACCAGAGGCTGCTTTTGGGATTCATTAGATATTATAACTATAAATCATTACTGTACATGTACTTACTTGCCGTCTTCACTTGTGGTGCCGGCGGTCAGACTCGGCTTCGGTTCCTGCAATAAATGTTGTGTTAAGCATTAATTTATAAAATTCAGGAGAGTATTCAATTACTTCGGAAACGCCTTTAAAGTGTTAGTTAAATATTTGTTTTTAGCAACGGTGTTTTGATAATATTAAAAAAATTAAAAAAACTTTAGTGTCCAAATATTCATAGAGGTTCATAAGTGAATAGAGGCGGAGGTCGTACCGGGGGCGGCATGAGGGGTGGGCATCATAAGTGAACAGGGGCGGAGGTCGAACCGGGGGCGGCATGAGGGGTGGG